>JAPYZE010004265.1:0-11773 GCA_030522805.1 Leptomastidea abnormis
TAAGTGTTTTTTGAAAAAAATTCTATTTTTGAGTTTTATATCGTTGCTAAGGTTTTCTGGGTTGCTCTTTGAGATTTTAAATATTATCAATTTTGTTTTCAGAATTCTTTGAGAAAGCATTCTGCTAATGCAGTTAGCAGCGGTTTTATAATACGTTGAATTTTTTTGTATAAATTTTACTATTGGTATCAATCGATCGTTTGGATATATATAATTTATGGAAGAATAAGAACGTTGATTTGTTAAGAAAGTCTTATTTAAATCAATAATATCTTCGATTGTTTGCAAATCAAAATATTCTGTGTGCACGTAACCCAAAAAAAATATTTGCTGTAAAACCTCAGATGAAAATGAAACCGATACAACGATTAAATATAAAAATATTAGTCTTTTGAAAAACTGACGTGGCTCTGCATTTACACCCATACCCATCAATAGTGAAAATACGTTAAAAGTCGTCCAAACATTATTATTATCCTCAAGCGAAAAATATTTGAAAATGCACATCAACACAATAATGATACCAATAATAACAATATTAAATAAAATATTCCATTGCATTCGTGTTTCTGTTCGACCGTATTGTTTGATTAATAAGTTTAAACCATATTTTTGAGGTAAAAATCTGGTTGATGAAACTGCCCTTGAATTATGTGTAACTAAACGCATACTTGCTGAAAAATCAATTCTATCGCGATTTAAATAATTTTCAACATCTATACTATAAGCATTTCCTGGTATATTAATGATATTTAATGAAAAATTCATAAACTTCATCAAATTTTTAATTATCGGTACATCAATGCCGAAAGCCCAATCTAAATTTGTTTTGTCGAATTGAATATTTTTTTTATTTTGAAAATATATTGTCCACTCGTATATAAAAGTACTTAGTGGATATTTATGTAAATTATTTAACTTATTACGGAAGAGTTGAGTTTCAGTGAAATTCAAGTCCTTGTAATAACAATTAATAAAAGGATTAAATTGATGTATTTGAATATTTAATTTCTTAATGCTATCAGATTGAACATTGATCAACTTTACTGATTTTTTTCCGATAAAATGGATATAACTGTGACATACAGAAAGTTATTTTGCCACATATTTTTTAGAAAATTTTTTATTAACAGTGTCACATTTTCATTATTTGTTATAAAAACAAGTACTTTGGGATGTGGGCCAATACAAGCATACCATGGTAAAAATTTTACCAAAATTTCAAAGACATGCTTAATATATTCTATTTTTGAAGCATCTATAAAAATAATTCTTAATACCTCTCGATCATAAAATAGATTTTGCATAAACTTATTATTTGTCGAATCATAGACTAATAATTTATCATGATATTCAAATCTTTTACTAAATGTAACGTACTTAATCACAGTTGAAAATTTTTTAACGATGTTTTGTAGTATATTTATCGTAAAAAAAGAACTATTACTGGAATCCATTAATAGTATCACCACGTTTTGGTTTTTTGTATTTTCTGTCAAGTAGTTATTTACATGATTTGATATTTCGGTAATCGAATAATTTTTAACATTTTTAAAAGTTATAGTCATCCAGAAAATTAGTAACAAGATTAGTTTCATTATTATAATTAATACAATCACAAAGATTAAATACAAAATATAATTTTTAGTGAAATAAAAAGTAGGTGTTATATTATTTTTAAGACTATTTTATCGTGAAAACAATAAACTTTTTCAAGAAACTTTTAACTATACTATACCCTACAAAAATGAATGATGTTATACAGTTTAAAGTATCGATCGAAATAATGAATTTAATGAGTAAGTACACTCATTCACTTTATCTTCGTTTATATTTGTAATATATAATTATACTAGTGATGAACATCTAAAACACGTTTTTAAAATTCAAAATAAAGGATCTTAAAAATTCTTTAATAATTAAATGAGCACACAAATAATTATACCAATTTAAGTTTACTGTATACTATTTAATTGGAAATCCAAATATTAAATTTCTGACATATAGATATTGTCTGAGTATATTAGTGTATTAATAGGTGCAGTAGGTTACTGTTTCTTTAAATAATTACACATTATTTCAAACAAAAATATTAAAATAGCAATTATATAACCTCCTATAAATCCAAAAACAAAGTTAATATTTTGCTCTCCAGATTTTTGAATAAAATTAGTCTTTTCTAATTTATCAAGGGCTTTTAATCCTCTCATTTTAAGATCTTTTGTGCTTAATTCAAATATTTTATCAACCTTACTTAAATATCTTGGTAAAAATTTTATTCCAAGTAAATAAAACCATTCCCTTAAGCTTTCATCAAACCATTGATTATAAATACCAGATTCGAAAATTCTTGATGTAAATGTATCGAATCTCTCAAGAAATGGAGAAGTTCTTGAAAGTTGCAAGGATTGATAATAATTATACTGATGAAGAGGACCAAAAACGTTACTTACAATAGATCCATCTTTTACAAATGTGTTATATAAATCAGTGTATAATTGCGATTCAAAATTTTCATAAGCACAAAAATCAATTGACGAATATAGTAATCCTAAAATACATTGTTTTTGATAATATGTTGAATTATTTGGTACTGATCTAAGTATTGGGCTCAATCGATCAAGTTTAATATTATTTATTAATAAACTATGAGTACATTCATTTGTAATAAAAGTTTTATTTAACGCAGTAAGATCTTGTATTGATTGAAAATCAAAATATTCTGTACGTTTGTAAGCAATGAAAAATATTTGTTGTAAAACTTCTGATGATAATAAAACCGATACTAAAATTAAATATAAAAATATTAATCTTTTAAAAAATTTTTGTAAAAGTGATTTTATGTTGCAACCAATTAATGTTAAAATTACGTTACATGTTGTCGAAACTTTATTATCATCGTAAGTGATGCAATTATAAATACACATCAATATAATTATGATGACAATCATAAAAAGTGAAATTATAAATGTCCAATGAACTCGTGTTTCTGTTTTGCCAAACTGTTTAATTAAAAGATTATAATCATATTTTTTTGGTAAAAATCTAGTTGAAGAAACTACTCGCCAATGATGTTCCACAGAACGCAAACTTACAGAAAAATTAATTTTTTCATCATTTAAGTAGTCTTCGATAACAATACTGTAAGCGTTCCCTGGTTTATTAATGATATTTAATGAAAAATTCATGAAAATCATTAAACTTTTTATTATTGGTACATCAACGCCAAAAGCCCAATCTAAATTTGTTGGATCAAATTTTACATTATCTTTAGCTTTAAAGTATACCGTCCACTCATATATAAAAGTACTTAGTGGATATTTATGTAAATTATTTAACTTATCACGGAATAGTGGAGTTTTGGTTAAATCAAGGTCCCTATAATAATGATCAATAAAAGGATTGTATTGATATATTTCAACTTTAAGCTTTTTAAATTTATCATGTTGAGCAATTGATAACTTTACAGGATTTTTTTTTGACAAAATTGAAATTACAGTGACGTACAAAAAATTTTTTGTCCACAAATCTTTAAGAAATTTTTCGATTGATAACGTTTTATTACGAAAATTTATCAAAAATATAATTACTTTGGGTCTAGGACCAAGACTTACATGATGCGGTAAGAATTTAAGCAATTTTTGTATTTGCAAGTTGAAAGACTCTGATTTTGATTGATCAAGAAATATAATTCTTAAAACTTCCCGATCGTCATATATATCTTTTACAAATTTTAACTTTAACGATGTATCGTTGGTTAAAAATTTTTCGGGATATCGAATTATTTTGCTATTTTCTGTATGAATAATGAGAGTTGAAAATTTTGAAATAATTTTTTCCTGTATTCCTCTTGATAAAAGAGAATTATTTTTAAAGTCTTTCAAGAGTATAACAACTTTATTAATTTTCATTTCATTTGTTAAATAGTTGATCACGTAATTAGACACTTGATCAATAGAGTAGCTTTTAACACTTACAAAAATTATAGCTATCCAGTAAATTCGGAATAAAAGCATTTTAATTTTTATTATTACACTTTAAGAACTTTTTTATATTTAACGGGTATTTATTTACATCAATTGTTTAACATATACTCAATAATTAAAAAATAATTTAGGTTTTACGAAAACAGGACTAAATCACTGTGCAAAGAATAAACGAATACTGAGCTTTGACCACACAAAAATTGAAAGTGTGATTTCATTTAAAAATATTGATCAAAGTAAGATAGTTTCGCTTCTGACATCATTTTTTACTCGTACATCATATTTGAAACATATAATTACTACTTAAAATGAAAATATCCATGTAAAGAGACAAATAAGATTGATGATTCCACAAATTATTTTTAAAATGATATACAAATCTATTCTTTTTCAATCAATCATTAACGAAGCTCTAAATTATTTAAATTTACATTAACTTCAAGCGAAATGATCATTAAATTTCTGATATGTAGATGTTACCTGAGTATATTAGTGTGTTAGTAGATGCAGTAGGTTACTGTTACTTGAAATACGATAGCAAAATTTAAATATTTATGAAAATTTTTACTTTTTTTTTTAAATTTTTTTCTACATAATTATACGATATTTCAAATAAAAATGTCAGTAAAGCAATAACACAACCTCCAATAAACCCTAAAATAAAGTTGTTATATTCATTAACAGATTCTCCATTAAAATTATTCTGCTTGAGATTATTGAAAACTTCAACTTCTTTCATCTTAAAAACATCGATGTTTGATAAAAATTTTGTATACATCTTTTTCAGCTGAGGTGGTAAAATATGAATTTTATTCAGGTAAAACCATTCCCTTAAGCTTTCATCAAGCCAATGATGATAAAGACCGGATTCAAAAATTCTTGACATAAACGTATCAAATCTTTTAACGTATGGTGATGTTCTTGAAAGTTGCAAAGCTTGATAATAATCAAATTCTCTTAGGGGTCCTGGAACGTTACTTATGATGGATCCATCTTTTGTTTGTATATTATATAAATTAGTGTAAAACTGTGCTCTGTAATTTTCGTAAGCACAAAAGTTAATTTTTGAGTTTAATAATCCTAAAATACACATTTGATTGTAATACGTTGAATTTCGATCCACTTGTTTGATGATTGAAAATAATCGATAAATCTTAAAAGTTCCTCTTACAAGAGAATAAGTCATTTCATTAGTGACAAAAGTTTTATTTAACGCGATAACATCTTCTATTGACTGTAAATTTAAATATTCTGCACGTACATAAGCAAGGCAGAAAAGTTGTTGTAAAATTTTTGATGAAAATAAAACTGATATGAATATCAAATACAAAAAGATCAATCTGTTAAAAAATTGTTGTGGAACTGTCTCTGCTTGATTACCCATTAATATTAAAAACACATTATAAATTGTCCAAACATTATTATCATTTGTGAAATATTTATAAATACACATTAACATAAACAAAGTGGCAATATAAACTATTGGAAGTAAAAAATTCCAATAGAATCTTGTTTCTGAAGAGCCGTACTGTTTTATTAATAGATTTCTGTAATATTTCTTAGGTAAAAATCTAGTCGAAGAAACTGCTCTATAATTTTGATTAATAAAACGCAAATTTATTGTAAAATTAAATTTTTCTTTATCTAAATAGTCTTCAATAATAATTCCATTAGCATACTCCGGTTTATCAATGATATTCAATGAAAAATTCATAAAAGTCATTAAATTTTTGGTTATTGGTACATCTACGCCATAAGCCCAATTTACATTTGTTGGATCAAATTTTAAATTTTTTCTAGGTTGAAAGTATATAGTCCATGCATATACATAAGTGCTTAATGGATATTTATGTAAATTATTTAACTTATTGCGAAATAGTGGAGTTTTAGTTAAATTAAGATCCCTGTAATAATGGTTAACGAAAGGATTGTACTGATATATTTCAACTTTTAGCTTTTCAAAGTTATCATGTTGAATAATTGATAACCTTAAAAGTTTTTTTTTTGACAAAATTGAAATGACAGTTACATATAAAAAGTTTTTTATCCACATATTTTTTAAGAATCTTTCAATTGTTAATACAATGTTTTGATAGTTTATTATGATAACAAATACTTTAGGTCGCGGACCGATATCAACATGATAAGGTAAAAATTCAAGCAATTTTTCTAATTTTGAATCTAAAGTCTCCAATTTCGATTTATCTACAATTATAATTCTTAATACCTCACGATTTTCATATATATCCTTAATTTTTTTCGGCTTAGTTGAATTATTGTACGATAATAACTTATCGTCACATAAAATTCTTACATTATTTTCAGTGTTCTGAATTACAGTTGAAAACGCCATGACTATTTTTTGTAGCAATTTCATTGATATAGTAGAATAATTTTTGGATCCTGTCAAAAGTACAATTACTTTTTCAATTTTCATGTTTTCCGATAAATAATCATTTACATACTTTGATACTTCAGTTAAAGAGTAGCTATTAACGTTGTTAAAAATTAAAATCAACCAGTAAAATCGTAATAGATACATTTTCATTTTTTTTTTTAAATATCACAAATCATACATCTCAATTCTAAATAAAACAGTTTGTCATTTGTGTTAAAAATAACCCTTTTTAAATCTCTATTAAGTATAAGTCGACTTGTGAGGAGTTTTATAATTAATTCAGTCAAGAAACGCGAAACACATGGACTGTAGATTTTAAACTGACACTTTGAAGATAAGTCTTTTTGAGCTCAAATGAAACAATAAAAATTAACATTTGATTTTAAATTAATTAAATATATCGTTCATATACTTTCACAACAATAAAAAACACAATTTTTACATTTTTACTTTGCCACTGATAGAACAAACTAATACTAAATATATTCGACTGTGCTACATTACATGAAAGCTAATGTTGCTATTTAATGAAAAATATCTTTTTTAAATAATGAACTAAACCAATATGTATACATTGCTACATTTATCATCTTTTAAATCTGTAATATATAATTATTAATTAAAAAAAAGAAATTTAGTATCCATTAACTTAATTACAGATTTTAAACTATGAGGATTTTCATTATTTATTTATATAAAATTATTTAATATTGTTTTAATCAATAGAAACAGTAAAAGGAATTCAATAATTATTGTGAATGATATATATGATAATTATTTTTCTGGTTAATCTAACATTGTACTGAAATATTTAATAGTTATTTGAGATTGTCATGGTAAAGATACTGTGAGAAAAGATTATAAAAATTTGACAGAAATAAAAAACCTTATAGGTTTTGTATTTTAAATTCAAATATAATACAAAATTTTAGTAAATACATGAGAATTTATTAAAACGATAACAATTTATAAACAGGTTTACAATTAAAGCATCAATTATGGAAGCAAAACATTTTAAAAACATTTAATAAATTCAAATACATAGAAGAGTTTATACGATTTTGTTTTTTACATTTTTCTTTAAATAATTCCATATTATTTCAAACAAAAATATTAGTACAGCAATAATACAACCGGCAATAAATCCAAAAACAAAGTTGATATTCTGCTTGTCAGATTTGTTGATAAAATTATTCTTTTTTAATTTATCAAGGACTTTTAACCCTCTCATTTTAAGATCTTTTGTGCTTAATTCAAATCTTTCATCGATCTGTTTTATATATCTTGGTAAAATTCTCAGTTCATTCAGATAAAACCATTCTCTTAAACTTTCGTCGAACCATTGGTTGTAAAGACCAGATTCGAAAATTCTTGATATGAATGTATCAAATCTTTTAACGTATGGAGATGTTCTTGAAAGTTGCAAAGATTGATAATTATTGTGTGGATTAAGAGGACCAGGAACATTACTTACAATAGATCCGTCTTTCACATATGTGTTATAGATATCAGTAAATAATTGAGCTCCAAAATTTTCATAAATACACAAATCAATTGACGAATATATTAATCCTAAAATACATTTTTGTTGATATAACGTGAGATTTTTTGGTTCTGATATTATTGGTATTAATCGATCAACTTTATAAATTTTTTTCACCAGATAATCAGAAAATTGATTCGTGATAAAAGTTTTATTTAACGCGATAACGTCTTCAATTGATTGTAAGTCTAAATATTCTGTACGTGTATAAGCAAGAAAAAATATTTGCTGCAAAACCTCTGATGAAAATAAAACTGATATTAATGTTAGATATAAAAAAATTAATCTTTGAAAAAAATTTTTTGAAAGAGATTCCACATTGCTACCCATTAATATTAAAATTACGTTATATGTTGTCCAAACTTTATCATCATCGTGAGTAAAACAGTTATGAATACACATTATTATAATTATGATGCATATAACAAAAATTAAAATTAAGAAATTTTGATGTAATCTTATTTCTGTTTGGCCAAATTGTTTAATTAACAGATTTAAATCATATTTTTTAGGTAAAAATCTAGTTGAAGAAACTGCTCTCCAATTTTGACGTACAGAACGCATACTTACAGAAAAATCAAGTTTTTCTTTATTTAAGTAGTCTTCGATAACAATACTGTAAGCATTTCCTGGTTTATTAGTGATATTTAACGAAAAATTCATAAAAATCATCAAATTTTTAATTATTGGCACATCTACGCCATAAGCCCAATCTAAATTTGTTGGATCAAATTTGACATTATCTCTAGCTTTAAAATATACCGTCCACTCATATATAAAAGTACTTAATGGATGTTTATGCAAATTATTTAACTTATTACGGAATAGTGGAGTTTTAGTTAAATCAAGGTCCCTATAATAATGATCAATAAAAGGATTGTATTGATATATTTCAACTTTAAGCTTTTTAAAATTATCACGTTGAATAATTAATAATCTTTTTTTTCGAAAAAATTGCCTCTTTTCCGACAAAATTGAAATCACAGTGACGTACAAAAAATTTTTTGTCCACAAATCTTTAAGAAATTTTTCGATTAATAACGTTGTATCATTGTCATGGAAATTTATCAAAAATATAATTACTTCGGGTCTAGGACCAAGATTTACATGATGAGGTAAGAATTTGAGCAATTTGTTTAATTCCAAGTTTAAAGACTCTAATTTTAATTGATCAACAAATATAATTCTTAAAACTTCTCGGTTATCATATTCATCTTCTTCAAATTTTTCCTTTAATGGATTATTATTGGTCAATAATTTTTCGGGATATCGAATTATTTCGCTATTTTCTGTATAAGTAATGAGAGTTGAAAAATTTGAAATAATTTTTTTCTGTATGCCTCTTGATAAAAGAGAATTACTTTTAAAGTCTTTCAAGAGTATAACAACTTTATTAATTTTCATTTCATTTGTTAAATAGTTGATCACGTAATTAGACACTTGATCAATAGAGTAGCTTCTAACACTTACAAAAATTAGAGCTATCCAGTAAATTCGGAATAAAATCATTTTAATTTTTATAATTACACTCTAAGAGCACTCTAAGTTTAACAAATATTTATTTACATTACGTCAACTGCTTATTTAACATATACTCAATAATTCAAAAATAATTTAGGTTTTACAAAAACAGGACTAAATCACTGTGCAAAGAATAAACGAATACTGAGCTTTTACGACAAAAAAGTTAATCGTGTGATTTAATTTAATATATTGATTAAAGTAAGATAGTTTCGCTTCTAACATCATTTTTTACTCGTACGTCATATTTAAAACATTTAATTACAACTAATATTTAAAACAACCATGTAAACTGACCAATAAGATTGATTATTCCATGAATTATTTTTAAAATAATACACAAATCCATACTTTTTGCATTAATTATTAACGAAGCTCTAAATTATTTAAATTTACATTAACTAAAAGGAAAATAATCATTACACAAAAAACATGTATCGTTTTATTAACAAATGAAAAGGAAAAGAAAAGCTTGACTCGTTTTCTTAAAATGCATTTGAACTTGCACTCACACACACACAAAAAAAAAATTTATTAGAGAACATCAATCCAGTGGATAAACAGCCTACTTGGCGCTCGGCCTGTATAGGGACCACAAGACTTGGAATCACATCGAGGCCTGCCAAAGTAGCCTTTCGGCGCGTTCGACTTGGCACCTATCTGTGACTCTTGGAAACTTTCTATCCAAGCAATAGCTTATATAGTTTAGAAAAGCTTCAGTAGTGTGAAAAAGAAAAGAAAAGCAACAACGATGGTATCATATCGGCCAACTGCTCTGGATTTTCGAGTTACAGGTTTTATATCTACAATTCAATGCTTTCATTGAAGGTGGTTTACTTGTTTTACTTTTATCTTTTTTTTTTCTTTATGGTGGTACTTTTATATTTTACTTTTAGTGACTTGTTGATGTATAGTAAGGAGAAATTACAAAAAAAAAGAATTTTGTCGTAGCAATTAAATTTTATTGAAGTTATTGAGCTGTTGTATTTTGGAATTGCTATTGCAATTTTGTGCTGAAAAAAAATTGCAAATGGAATATTTTCTAAAAAATGTTATTATTTTTCTTAATATGGTTGAGTTTTACAATACACACGACTGTTTATAGATATTTTTGAAATTTTTACAAAATTTAACAACAGTATATGTGGTACTAAATTGTAATATTAATTACAAAAATTTTATAATCTAACTTTTTAATTAATGCAAACTCACAACAAACAATCAACCAGTCAAAAAAAAGTAATTCACAAAGTAGCAAAAAAACCGCTGCTAACTGCATTAGCAGAATGCTTTCTCAATAAATTCTGAAAAATAAAGTTGATTATATTTAAAATTTTAATATAATATCTTTAAAAAAGAAGCTAAAATCAACATAATAAATGAAAATATTTAATATTTATTTGTTTTGAATAGCGCTTAAATAAGGTACTTTTTAATCAAAAACACCCTTGATGTGATCAAATTAACGAAATTTGTAATCTCAATACCATATTAATAAAAACCGACCCAGGAAACCATAAAAACGATATAAAGTTCCAGAAATAGAAATTTTTTCAAAATGCACTTAAATAAGGGCACTTAAATAAGGTACATTTTGATCAAAAACATCCTTTACAAGGTTCAATTAACGAAATTTTTTGATTTCAATGTAATAATCGTAAAGAATAACACTAAAAACCATGAAAACGATATCAAATTAAAAAAAAATAAAACTTGTAAAACAAGCACTTAAATAGGGGCCTTTTACAATCTTAATAAATATAAATCAATACTGAAGTATAAATGACATAATAATTATTTAAAAAAACACAAAATAAACTTTAAAACATCTACATTTGATCTTGAGGTAACGGAAGGCGATTAAGGTGAGCATGTTCAGAAAATGACCTTGGTTCGCCCGCAGGGGTCGGCAAGTCGGGTGCACGTAGTAGACGAGTAGTCCTTTGCAGTGTAGTTATTTATTGCTAAGTACTGTTGTTCACAAAAGTCGTATGCGGAAAGAAAGCGCCGCGTCACAGCGTGGCCCTATTTATTCCTCAATTTATTCTCTCTCGTGATTTCTCCTATACTCCTTTAATTAAATGAATGCAGCCGTGGTTATTGCTGTTCCATTGAGACTTCGCGATCTTCTCCTCCAGTGCTCGTCCCTCTTATCGTCGAAAAAAGTGATTTTAGAATCCCACATCAGAAACGCAGTAGAAAGTCATTGATATTGTTCTTTATGCTGTTTTAAGCATAACTACATAAGAAACATGAGAAAATACGTTTTGCATAAATTAAATAAATAAAATAAGGAATAATATACATAGCGTCGGTAAAACAGAG
>JAPYZE010004266.1:0-15034 GCA_030522805.1 Leptomastidea abnormis
CTCTCTCTCTCTCTCGTGCACGCTGCCTTATACACTCTCTCCCTCTTTCTTTTTCTCTCTCTTACTCGAACCTCCGCAGGCGTCCGTCTCGTTCTCGCCTCTCGGCTCGCCCTCGAGCCTCCTCTCCGCAAGCCAGAGAGAGCGCCTGAAAGCCATCGCCTGGGGAGATCTCGTTCCACTTTTCGCGATTTCGCACGAAATCGACAGAGAGGGAGCGAAGAACGTAACTGCCCAACAACGTGAAAGAAGGAGAGAGAGAGAGAGAGAAAGGTAAAGAGGGAGAGAGAAAAAGAGTGAGAGAGAAGTACAGCACACCACCGCGCCTGTACAGTGTACGGTAACTTCACCTTTGCAGCGCTTGCTCTCTCTCCCTCTCTCTCTCTCTCTCCTTATACTCGATCGTTCGCTCGCTCGAGCACTACAAAGCTTCCTATACCTATACACACACTCATGCAGTGGGCGGCCATGGGACCGCTCTTCCAATAGCCTTACTTCTTCCTTGCCAACATCTTTTATGCTGCTGCTGCTGCTGCTCGTTCTACTATACACTGCATACCGGCTTCTTTCGCGTGTGCCTGCAGATTTCGTGTATGAGAAGAGAGCCTTGGTCCAGACTCTTCTATATATGCCTATGCATATAACACCACGTGGACTTGGAGAAAGAGCAATTTGGTCTTTCTTTCTCTTTCTCTCTCTTTCCTCGCGCTCCAAGATCGGCATCGCGCACGCCAAATAGTAGGAGGTAAACAGACGGCAAATCTGCTACTTCTATTCGATTTTATAGGAGGAAATGAACTAAGGAAGAATTGCGAGCGACACTGTATAAGTAGCAAAAAAGAATTACTTGAAGTAGCAGCAGCAGCGGAAACTTTATGTAATAGAGAGTTTCGATGGTATTATCTTGATAAAATGTTGCATTACAATGGGACTGCTGCTGCTGCGCTGAAATGGTGTAGCGATAAAGCTTTATGCTTGTATTTTGATATCGTCGGGATGGGATAGATATGAAGTTACAAGATGTTTATTTTACTGTGTTTGAACGTCGTTAGCGAGGCTTGACTTTTTTTTTGATGAGAAAGATGTAAAAACAAGATTTCAGCGTGAAACGTAATATAACGATTTTGAAATGAAATTGGAAGAGAATTGAGATTTTGGTGTTTTGAATGCAATATTTTTTTTATTTTAGAATTGAATATATGATTTGGTGAATTTTAATGTAATAAGTTGGGTATATTATGTGTATAATTTACTTTCCCATGCATGTTACTTTGTTTTTCAAATTTAGTCAATTTTGGTATATAGTAGCATTCAAAATAAATATTTAAGATTTGAAAATTGCTTATTTTGAAGGTTAAAAAAAAAAAGATTACGACGAGAAAGCTGCCAGTCAATTTAGATAATACACGAGTATTCGTAGAAATTCCAATCATTTACCAGTAAAAATTATCAGTACTTACAAAATTTTCATTTTTACCTATACATGAATCATTCCTTCAATTACCCAATTAAATAATGCCAAGTTTTAAAAAATTTCAATTTTTATCGACTCCTATTAAACAAAAAAGAAAAAAAATTTTAAATTCTCGGAATTTTTCAAAACAACGCGAAAATTTAAAACATGAATGACAATGTATATAGGTACCTACTTGTAACTAAATACAAGCGCTCATTAAGCAGGGATAAAGCACGTATAGCAGGCGTGGAAAAGCCAAGAGGCTTATAATATAAGCTAGGCGTTAATCATAAAGCTAGTTAATTTCAAATTCTGCAAACGCCATAACTTTCTACAGATCGTAAACATTGGCTCAGACTTTGGCTCTCTCTCTCGCATATGAGCGTATCCCTATATTGCTTCGTTCATGCAAGTTCCTCGCAAGCTCGTTAAAAAAAAAATTCTCGTCATTACGGACAAACGAGTTTCCGATGCTTAGGATACCTTAGCCATATATCTATAGCCAGCTACAGCCAAGAGAATCTCTCTCTCTCTCTCTCTCTCTCTTTCGCGGCAATATTGAAAGCGCACGTTTGTGCAGTGCACACTATAGACACTCTGCATGCCGTAAACCAAAAACCGCAAGCACGCGCTCACACAGAGCACACATAGCCCGCAGAGTTTGCTGGATTAGAGACTACCTCCATAATACTCTCGGGCACCCGCCTCGCGTATACCCCGATAGAGCAAGCGACTTGCCAGCGAGTTTATGTACTCTTCCTCGATGCAACGTACGCAGCTGGCGCCTGCATCATTTCTGTGTATATATAGTGTTTACAAGTCGCGGGGTCGAGCGGGTTATATGGCAACTTGCGATGGTCCCTTATATATACTGAATATCCGCCCTTCTATTATATATACCAGACTCTCTGACCAGGCGTCTTATTTTTCTTCTTTGAACGACTCTTTACTACACAACCATGCACCCTGCCATACTCGGCGCAAACTCTAGCGCGCGTATATAAGTACGATCCTATCTTATGGCATCAGCAGCCGCGGTGGTGGAGTTGGAGGAGGTTCCGCGTAATCTATCCAATTATCGTTCCGATCGGCTGAGGAGAGGTAAGAAAGGAAGGAAGGAGGGTAAGTCATACTATACCACCTTGGTCTATATTATATGCTTCTCGCGCCAGAGGTTACGCTCGCTCGTGTAACTAGCGATTCCCGGGCTTCTATTGCGAGTGTATTTCAAGTTTGAAGTCGAGTTCTAGAACAACTGTTGTAAGCATAAAATATATGCGGTTTTGTCTCTAGGTTGTAGAAGTTTATAGAACGTTAACCTACTCTTATGAGCTGTTTAGGTATATCTTGTTTTATTTTTTAAATTTTTTTTTCGGAAAAGATGTTGGAGTACTTTGTCGAAGCTTTTTGCCTTGTGCCTAGGCTTTTTGATCTGTTTATATATGAATGGGTGTAAAAAATGAGAGTGAAAGCTCTTTTAAACGGCATATAATATTTTTCAATGTCATGAACACAAGAAGCATAATTAAACTTTTAATTTTTTTATTTTGGTTAGTATTATACTTGTTGCCGAGATTTTTAATTAATTTTGAGCTCTAGTTTACTTAGTTTCTTTAATATAATTCCGAAGCTTAAAAAAAAATCTATTAATTTTCGTAATTAGGCGTAACTGGAGTACGTCGATAAGTTATGCCCCATACGGAGTATTTACACTGCTGTGTGTGCACAAGTCAAGCAGCGGTTCATTATTATCTCAATTTCAATACACACATAAAGTCTGTAAATTTTTTAATCGCCAAAAAAGAAAACGATATATACATATATTCGCTCACTGTATAAATTTTTATGAAGTTTAATTTGCAGTAGATTAAAATTTGAAGTTCAGCAAGTTCAATAATAATAAATTTTTAAAAAGCAAAAAAAGGACTAAAAGAAAAAAACAAGAGTAAGTGAGAAAGAAGGAAAAGAGAGATATAATAAAAAACGAGAGCAAGAAGTTCAAGGTAGAGAAAGAGAGAGAAAGAGAGAAGCAGAAGGAAGCAGCAAGAGATAACAAACTAAAAACGGTAAGGTAAAGTCAAAAGAGAGAAAGAAAGAAAGAAAGAAAGAGAGCGGTGATCAAAATACATCCCGAAGCGATCGAGCCTCTCTCGGCTGCTGCTGCTGCACAAGTAAAGCCGAAAAGTAAAAGCTCTCGCGATGAGAGAAAGAGAGAGAGAGAGGGAGGGAGAGGAACGCGCACGCGAGAGTATCTTATAGTCTCTCACTGTAGCATCAGCAGCAGCAGCAGCAAGCGCGCGTCAGGCTCTTTCTCTCAACTCTTCTTGGCGCGCGAGCTGGAAAGGCCTTCTTCTGTTTAAACGCCTTGTAGCAGGCAGCAGCAGCAGCCCAGGGCCCGTCAACGGTATCGCGGGGCCCTTACCCTCTATACGCCCAAGGGCGGCATTACGAGGGGCCCAGCCCTGGAGCA
The DNA here is from genome assembly GCA_030522805.1 of Leptomastidea abnormis. Classification (NCBI taxonomy): domain Eukaryota; kingdom Metazoa; phylum Arthropoda; class Insecta; order Hymenoptera; family Encyrtidae; genus Leptomastidea; species Leptomastidea abnormis. Next base: position 3,924 of record JAPYZE010004266.1, read on the forward strand.
CAACCTGCGGATTATATTGCGCGCAGCTCTTCATGCAGACTCTTTGCTCGAGGCGGTTATATGTGTGTGTAATGACCAGGCCTCACTGGCGCCTCTTCTCTTTTCTTCTTTCTTTCTATGAGCCTTCATCTTTTGGAGTGAAGATATAGACAGAGAAGAAGGGAGAAAGATTGGTGTATACGGAACTTTTAATGAAAGGTAATAGGGGAAGGAAAAAGCAATAAAAAGGTATATATAAGTACAACTTGCTTGTTTTCTCTCGACGCTTTTATTAGTATTTGCACAGTTTTAATATCGTTTTGTTCGAGTCTTAACCCCTGAGTATAGCAAATGAATTATGCTTCAACGAGATTATTACGATTGAGTCGACTCATTCGTCAGATTAATGATCTTATACGATTAGGAACCTTATTATTACGATTATTGTATTTTTGTAAATGTGTAAGATTCGATTTTTTCTCAAATTATTTCTAGTTACTATCAAATAAGACTTTATCTTTGGTGAATTAAATAATCATTAAAATTTTAAAGTGTTATAAATTACAGTCATGTAAAAATTAATTGAATATAACAATAGCAAGCAATAATTTTGCAATAAATTTAACGGATAAGAAACAAAAAAAAAATCATCCCGGCACAAATTATAACACAATATTACGCGCTATTCAAAAGAGGGAGTAATCTGTTGGAGTCTTATCAACCAGATCTTTAAAGTAAAGAAAGCTCAAGGCGCATTTAAAAAAAAAAGTTGAGAGGGTGTGAAGAAGAAGAAGAAGAAGAAGGAAAAAGGGAGGTAGTCGATCGGTTCCGATACCGATCTCCAAACTCGAATACCCATTAGCCGTTCGAAATTGCACTTCCGAATCAAGGAAAACTCAGGGACTAAGAAGTAAGAGTAGCAAAAGTAACAGCAACAGCAACCTTCGAGCGAGAAGTCGATCTGTTGCACGCGACCTCGCGCTAGGCCCGCGTTCATCAACCTGCCGATGGGCTGCTCGTACTCACGTATACATATATACATTCACGAATATACATATATACATAGATACGTACATACAGAGATAGCGAGTAGTGCACGGTCGGAAGAGGAGTCGGTGATGGAACTCTCGAGGAAAAGGAGCAACAAAGGAGCTTATACTGGCTTGCTGGCGCAATATACGCTCACGAGGGGGCAGGAGCGCACGGCAGCAGCAGCAGCAGCAGTCTGCGGGAGCAGATATATCTGAGACGGTCCTTTCACTGGCCGCCTGCTCGGTTGCTGCAGCCGCAGCCTCCGGCGCGCTCCGCGGGCTGCGGGTCGCGACCTCGCCGCTCGGCAGAAAGAGCGCCGGCTCCTCCTCGGGGCCCTGCTGCTGCTATATCAGCAGAAGGAGAGAGAGATAGAAAGCCGTCCGCCGGTCCACTCCCTCCTCACCGCAGGAGCTGCTTGCCTGCAGCCTCCTCTTCTCTTCCTCTCGTTCTTCTCATCCTCGACTCGTTCATTCTCTCTATCGTCCGTTCGCTCCCAGCTATATCGCGTGTGCACCTCGTTCTACAGCTCTCTCTCTCTCTACCTTCTTCCGATTTTTCTTAGCCAAGAAAGAACCTAAGCCTCATCTCTGTAAGTTCTCTTCTGTACCAATGATGATGATGATGATGATGATGATGATGATGATGATGATGATGATGATGCTTGATTTTTGCTCTATTTTTCACGTTCGTGCCTTGATGATCTTTCGGTCGTTTCTTAATCTTTGTTATTCGCGTGCGTTTCGTGTATATGTATACGTGTTGCCTCTTGCTGCTGCTGCTGCTGCTGCTAGTCTGAGGGTCTTACTTCGTGCAGTGGATATTATTGGAGTGCATATCGCCCTTCGCGGAGGCTGCGGGCTTTTGATCGTGAGCGCGAACGAGCGCGTACTCCGGATCACGTTACTCTCTTTTATTGGCTTTTGTTTAACCTGCGCCCTCCTGTGCTATGAGCTGAGAGAGCTGCTGCTGTTGCTACAGCAGCCTGTGTTTATATGCATGATATACATGTATTAAATTGATGAGAAAAATATATGTTACTTTTTGAGAAATTCCTACACTTGTTATTGTTGCTTGACTGTATTGTAATTAGCAGGTGTTTTGTAATATTTTATAAAGTGCGTGATGTATCGTTGTTGTAACAATTATTTCTAAATTGATTTTACAAAAACATTTATTTATTATGTACCGTAAAAAATTGTGTTTTTTGTGTAAATGTAAATTTTTTTTTGAGTACACAAATTTTATATTGATTTAAACACAATTTGAACACATATTTTTGTGTTTATTTTGTATAGGAGGATATACTTTATTTAGCCGTTGAAAAATAACACAAATTTTTTTTAAAATTTTAATCTACACCAAAAATAGGTAATTAATTTGTTTGGAATGAATATTAATACAAATTTTGTGTGAATTTTTTGTGATATCTCTTCAAAGCCGATTAGCTAAGGTCTATAAAATTTTAAAATTTTGTTGAAACGAAAATAAAATTTGTCTTTTTCAGATCGAACTCGATCATTAACTAGCCAAACTAACTATCACCTTACATCCTTGAACTTTACCAATCAAAGGTCTTCGATAAAATGATATAATTTTTTTTCTTATTTATTTTTTTTTTTTAAGGCACTTCAACTGGTTGATCTGATTTTTATTATCAGATGATGTATCTCGAATTGCAATTTTCTCAATTGCCTCTTGGTCTTTCTTGCCCATGTGTGGTCTACTTAGCTCGTTGCAACAATCCTTTCTTCATCTTCTTCTTCAGTTTTGTTTTGACTCTATTGATCCCACTCTCTCGCGCATTTAATCTAACTTGAAAAACCAAACTCACGATCCTCGTTAAACTTAAAACATATCTTAACTTTCTCTCTGAGCTGTAGCTCGTAATTCATGATTTACAGGGCAATCTCATTTGAAAAAAAGATTGGCTACCATTTGCTACATTTTTTTTCTTTTTTTTTTAAAACTATAATATTAAAGTACAAAGTATACTTATTCTTCCCACGCAATTTTATAAAAATTCTAGCCTAAAACAAGAAAGATACAATATAACAATATTAAAATAGCTATATCACTAATACAACCTGACATCCTATAAAGGTATATATAAGATTCTTTCGAAAGTAAAAAAGAAAATTTAATAATATTAAAATATTTGACTAATATACTTAAGTTTAGAATTGCCCTAAGAAATTCTTCAGAAGCACAGTCTCTTGTTCAATGTGCCATAACGCCAAGCTGCTGTTATCCCGTTCACCAACATTAAATGCAAAAGGAAAATAGAAATACCTGCTCTGAGCGCAAGCGACGTCAGGCAAATTCTATGTTTCTCAGACAATCAGCAAAACTATGACAAGTCGCATTGGATTAGCAAATCCCTAACGTTGGAGCTTTACCTATACAGTCGTAATGCACAAAGCAATCGTCAAATTCTCACTGTACGACCAAACCTACTCCCAGCAGTATACTTCCTAGCTTCGTTCGTCTTTCGTTCATTGCAACTCAGCTCACACGCACAGCACTTACTTAGATATGCACTTCTCATTCCCCTTATTCGTGAAGCTGGAGATGCTCATAAGACGAGGCGTCGCGTTAAAACTGCCTTGTTAAAAGCACGATTGCATATAGATCGATTATTTCCCCTTTCCATCCTTGGCTTGATAGATTCTCTCGCGAGCGCAGTACTATCAGTCTCTCCAACACTCGACCGATATATATGTGTATTTCTTTTTATCTGCCTCGGGCATTGTTAGCCTTCGTGAGATTTTATCGGGTGTATAATAAAAACGTCAAGAGGAAGAGTGTATATCGTTGGCAGCTGGTGGCCCGTTTGCTTCAGCTTGAGATAAAAAGAGAGAGAGAGAGAGAGCGTCTCAATTTTATGACAACTGTTAGCCTGAGTTATTGCTGGCAGCTCCCGGCCGCGATTTCGACGTGTCAGTAAGCTGACTTGCCTGCCTGCCTGCCTGAGTGGCTCGTGGCTTTTTAACGTAAGCTTCGGATATCGGTGCCTTAATAGGCAAACACTTGGAAAATGTAGGATATAGTTACGAATACCCTAGAAAGTTGGCTGAATAAATATCGAATGATTTTCTACCATCATCTGGTTGTTTGTTTAGCGAGAAAAACGTTATGGTATTGCGTTGATTTTTTTTTTTTTGCATGTATAAGAAATATTATTTATAATTCAAATTATAGTTTTGATCAAATATTGAATGTAGTATTTTAATATAATAAAAATTTCATAATTTATAATGTATCAAAATTCATAAAAACGTACCTTGACAGCATTCAGTATAAACTTTTTGAATAGACGTCAGATCCAAAATAATGTTGTTTTATAATGCAGATGAAATTGATGGCATTTTTTGAAAATTGTATCCTAATGATCTATGGCGCTGCTTGTAAGATTCTAATTCCGTTAATCAGGAACATGTGAAAAAGTTGACAAATGAAGTAAAAGCTACGAAATCTGGAAAAAAAAAGAAATTTACATAATTAAATAAAATATCAATTATTTGATTAAATATCATTATTCCTTTAAAGTTTTTTTGTTTATTATAATATATAATTAAATTTCATTGCTATTGGAACCAGGTGAAGCAATTATAAAAACATAGTATGACACGAAAAGCCAGACCAAAATTCGATCAATGTCCCTGCTCGTATCTTTATCAATTAATAACTCGATTTAAAAAAAAGAAAAAGAAATCAATGAGCATCCCGTCAGCGCGTCCCCATTCGCGCAATTACCACCCTCATCCATTTCATTATACGCAGCACAGCCTCGGGAGAGTACCTATATAGAAGGGAAAAAAGGATATTCTCGCGCACACAACTTAACGAGCGATATAAGACTCGGCGGGACAAGGACTCGCAAGTTCAACTCGGCGCTCAGCGTGCGACTGCGTCAATATCGGGATCGTTTGCTCGCTTGCGCGCGCGCGTGCATGTGTCCGCGGGAGGCCAAAGCTTACAAATCGACGCGGCTCTCCGCAGGTTGCTGTTGCTGCTGCTGCATTGTATATATATATGCTCTCGTGCGAGTGCATGTGTGTGAGTGTGTGTGTGTGTATATATAAACGGGCTTATGTGTGTGTGTGGCAGGTTAGTGGACCCCGGGGGCCAACAAATTGGTTCCTCGCAGCCGCTGATGTTTTACAAATTTCGGCCGTCGCCGCGGGACGCCCGAGATACGCTTTAATTATGGTTCCGTATGGTAACTCTTTTGCTCTGCACTCTTTCGATTTATATATATATCTATAATACTGTATAATATACACGCATGTGATGTTAGCGCAATTGTACCTCCTCCTTCTCCTCGTCCTCATCGTTCGCTCATTGTCGGCTCGTGAAGCTTTTGCTCTTTTCTGACTTTGATGATCGCTGCGAAAGCGAATTACATCGTTTTTTTATTATTATTCTCGTATTATTACCTCTTGCATATATTAATATAATGCGCATAAGTGTAATGTGGTCATTTCGAGTTTATTTGAAAATTTTCAATCGTTATTTAATTATTTGGAATGTTGGTGATAAAGAAAATATGAATCTTAATGAGTATATACTTTCTGGTTTTGTAATTATTCTTAAAGACTTCTACAAAAAAAGGAAAAAAAAAAGAAAATCATCTTTTAAATCTTGCAATTACACGGCAAAATTTTTCCAAAGAAAACGCTGTATTTTTCGAGTTTATTAGAGCAACAATTTGAAAAACTGTGCAAGTACGAAAAATCTCGTGTTTTAATAGCTGTCTAAATACATTTGTCTAAAAAATATTATAGCCTCACTTGCAACTTTCACAAGTGCTTATATATACCATTCTACTTTTTATGCGATATCCAACTGACAATTACACCTTTCATATATCTTTTTATTACTCTCCATTCTTTAAGTGCGATGAAACTCTTAATTTTTTTTTTTTCATTCCTTTTTCTAATATTTCATTGTCACTTTAACCCATTTAAATTTTCTCCAACTTTCAAAACAACTCTTCAAATGACTCAAAATTTTTAAAAACGCAAGAATATTTTTAACAAATTAAAATTCTTTAAAATTAAATTTCCCTACTATATAGCATATGTAATCAAACAATCGTTACTCGAAACTAAGCGCATATCACATCCCTAAATGTACTAAAATAAAAAAAAAATAAATAAATAAAAAAGAGTGACCGAAATTTTCAAGTCGCGATGAGGGTATACACTATCGTACGTTGGCTGAAAGAGGCCAATTAAATCGTTTCTCATGCTATCTTTCAGGCTCCCGCTTGCGCGCGATACTTCTTTTATCCTCCTCCTACTCCTCCTCCTCCTCCGCCTACCAATATAAAATCACGAATTCGAAAGTATTCCGGCGAGCCCTCCTACTACCCGTCTCGCAAGGGCTCCTCCTCCTCCTCCTCTCAGGCTTAACTACCAAGCGACCGTTCTTCTTCTTCTCCTCCGGAGGTGCAGAATAACCTCAGGGGTATGTAGACCCGCGAGTGCTCATTCTTTTCTTCGACGCGAAGCTGCTGCCTGCCGTATGGTATTTGTGCCAGCAGCGATTTGGTGTAAGTTCCATACTCTCGGTATGATACAACTAACTAGTAATCCAGATCAAAGCTTTTCTTCTCATTCCTTACTTTTCTTGTTTTGTGTATACTTTTTTATATCACAACTAAGTGGTTTTTCATTCATCAAATCGTTTTTTTTTTCGTAAAATATATTTTTAAATCAATCAAACCGATTAAAATTGATAGTAATTTCATGAGTAAAAAACTCCGTGATTTTAAGGATCTTCTCGAAAAGAAGTAATTATTTAATATTTTCAATCTAACTGCAATTTTAGTGAACTTGTAGTTTCTCAATCTAAGGAATTGAGTAGATTGTATTTGATACGATGGCGATTTTTACAAGTGCAAAATAATTAATCGTACTTTTATTAAATTATTTGTTTGTTCAAACGTTTAATTCGTTACTATTATAATACGAATAATCGTTGGTCAATTTTTAAAATTGATATCATTTGAATAAAAGCAGTGATTATTGCAAGACTGCTGTAATGGATAATAAGATTCCCTCTTGGACACATTGTAATTTAACCGTCGCCAGGTGCTGAATTTTGTTTACTTGTTCATCATTTTTTTTTATCCCTATAATTTGGAACACCGTGCGCCTGACTCCGTTTACTTTGGAAAAGTAGGCAGCAAGAGGAGGAGGAGGGAAAGATATACCCCCCAAGAAACCGTATAAAGAACTTCAGTTGAAATAAAAACTGAAATTTCACACACTTTCGTACAAAAAAAAAAAAAAAAAAAAAACCGAGAGGAAAAAGAAAACGCATTCAAGTCACTCGCCCAAAATAAAGACGCGCCCGCACACCCGAGGGGCAACGCATCCCATAGCGTTAAAGGCACAGACGTACGGAGAAAGCAAGACAGCTATGGAGCTAGATCTGCGCACACGAGCGAGCGCAGCAAAGTGAATAGAGGATCTCATATGAGTATATATTACATAGGTATAAGTATAAGTACGCCAAGAGAGGCCAGTGCACGTGTCCGGTTGCTGCTGCTGCGAGAAGAGGAGTACCGCTAGTGCCCTTTGACCCGCGCGTGCTCTCGCCGCGCGAAGAAAAGAGTATAGAGACGAGCACCGATGAATAAGGAGAGAAAGAAGTTTCTGTATAGTTCTTAAGCTCGCAAATCTCAAAGAATCCTGCAGCTAGCACTGTGCAACACCGGGAGAGAAGGAGAGGCCTCTTTCTTTATAGCTTTTCTTTGCAGGATAATGCCCAAAGAGGGGGAGGTGAACTGCCGTGGGCACTGGTAATATTGCTTCCCCTCTATAGCCTCAAGCGTTCCAACATTCGAGCTTCTTGGTGTCCGTCGTTTGACCTGATTTAGATCATCGCTTGGAGACCATCTTCTTCAAGCTCCTCTCTCTCTCCCGGTGTTTCGTCTTTATGTCCCCGATACCTTTTGCCGGTAGCTTACATGCTTTATACTTATATGTATGTACCAGCTATACTGTAAATGTTTATAAAGGATTATATGTATATATACTTGTATTCTTGCCTCGAAGGGGAATTACGTTATGTATGCTACCTATTATAGTTGTGGATTCTGCAGCGCGCGTTCGCTTTCATTTTCGAGTACTGACACTCTTGTAGCACAACATCAGAGTATAGGTGCGCGGATGCGAATATAGGAGAAAGAGAGACTAGGCTATTCGTGGCCTTACGGTAAAGGATTCGTGGACAAGGGGCCACTTCAGTCCAGAGCTTCTTTCTTTCTTTCTTTCTTTTTTTTTTTCTTGTTCTTCGTCCCCGCTATGAAAACACGAAGATGCATTATTCATTAGACCGCAAGACGATATTTGTAGGTGAATTTTCGTTGAAAATAGCAAAAAGTACACAGTGAACAGCTGAGAACGAATTTTTTTTAACTCCTTTTGCTGGGACATTGTATATACGTATATGTATATAGAAAACAGATGGATGTTCAAATGCCGTTGCTTTTAAATATATAGCATTCGAGGAAACACATAGTACACACGTCGTGTGTCAAGTTTATTTATGTCTTTCTGTTATGCATAAAAGCATTGAATTCTGTATAATATATTCAAAAAGTAGTTTGAATTATTGATTCATAGATTAATTGTGTTTTAATTCATACATTTTTTTTTAAAGAACAAAAAATGCGGTAAGTAAAGTAAAAAAAAATTTGCTCTAAGATTCTTTATCCAAGACTATAATTATAGCTGTAAGCACAATAGCAGCATCAGTAGCAGCAGCAGCGTCAGCCAAAAACTCAGAGGTGCAAAACTAAAGCAGCTCAAGCAATTCAAGGGAGCAATTTTGAGTGCATCTACAAGACGGTCAGTGTACCTCTCGTCCATATACTCTCTACTATATATATTCCAGAGTATTAACCTCGAAGCGCGCACGTGCCAATTACCACGCAAGAAACAGCGATTTGTGTGGGCCGCGAGAAAAGCTCAAGTAGCGGCAGTGCTATTAGGGCCTCCCTCGCATGCGCCTCGAGCGCAGGTCACCCCCTAAAACGTGCCGCAGACGAAAACGATGGCTTCCGTGGATCTACTGGCGCTCTCTAAACCGCCTCCGCTTCTCTCGCTCTGCTCGGAAAATCTAGATCAGATCTCGCGAGTAAGGAAAAGAGTAAGAAGAAAGCCGAGAAGAAGGAGGGGGATATAGAAGAAGTTTAAGGCCAGGGTTAGTAGCTGGTTTTGAACAGAGAGGCAACTAGCTATGCTTTGCTGCTCTTTGCTGAACTTGGTACCACTCGCGTGATGTGCACCACTCCTTGCTCGGACTGTGAAAAAGCAGGTAGAGTAGAAAAAAAAAGCGAGAATGTAAGAGAGTAAAGACTTGCTAGTGAGCTCTAGCCTTCGGGAAATCAGTAAGCAACAACGCGATCGTTCGTCATTTTGCGCACGTGACGGATTGCGCAATAAATAATGCTGAAGGGAGCTGTTGCTGATGCTTATTCTCTATTCTTATGGCAGGGCATTATATTGTGTAGAAGACTACACTATTTTACATCCGGAATACGAGTCGTGCAGTCGATTTGTGTATTTCTGAAGCTTTGGCTATTAAAAAGTCTTTTCAATCTCGAAAGGTTTTAAGTGATTTGAATAAAGTTCGAGATTTTCTATTTTGCAATTGCACGATATATTATTTGGGATGAGCTTGCTACACTTTTGATAATAAATGATAAAATGTTATATAGTATTGATAAATTATTTTTATAATCTAATGAAAAGTGGATTTTGATCGACTTCTTTCAGCAGTAGTATTTCTTTGTATTTTTTTAATTTATTTAATTATTTATTTATTTTTATATTAATTGTAAACAGTAAAATATTACTTTAATTTAAAATTTTTACAAATTACTTAAACTTTTTGCAAAAAAAAAAAAATTTTTAACGAAAAACAAGAAAAAAAATCTTTAAAAAATAAAAATAAAGAAAAAATAAATTTAAATGAGTAATCTCGAAACAATAAGCAAGTGATGAGGCACGTCAACACTTTTCTCGCTTACCCCTCGCGCTTTATTATACCTCGACAAGATATAAACCAACGTTTAGAATCGGAATACGGTTAAGGGCCAGATCGGTCTTTCCCTGTTGCACTCACTCTCCAGCAGCATCAGCATATATATATATATATATATATATTCTCTTTCTCTTCTTAAGCAGCCACACATATGCACCCCAGCAAGCTGCATACTATACGGAGCATTTTCCAAGCCCCTCGTTAGCGCCTCGTCGCGCGCGACGCGGGCGAATAATATGCGAGCCCCGGCAAAGAGGCACACACACAGGCCACGGGACTTTATTGTGCGTTCTCAGAGCTAGATAAAGGAAAATGATAAGATAGATGTACGGCGGTGGAGAATGGTAGAGAAGAAGAAGGAGGAGGAGAGAGGCTGCGAGGACTGCAACACTATATGGTATAGAACGGAATGAGTCGCGCAGCTCCCGTCACGCGCTTACAGGCAATGGAGCACCGACCGTAAAATCTAGCTTTACGAGGTTGAGGACTCTAGATCGACCGAGGCAGTCCTCCTCCTCCTCCTCCTCTCGTCCCAATATACACTGGAATAATTTGTCGTTAGTTCAGGTGGGAACGCGAGAGTTGGCTATAGGTATGTAGGCAATCGGATGAACGCGTGGATTGATGCGAGAGTAGTCCTCTTGTTTTACGAGGACCCCTTGCAAGGCAGGCAGGCTGATGCTGCTGCTACTTCTGATCGTTAGATTTCGTTGAATGGTGAAATTTGGTGCGAGACTTTATTTTAATGCGTACGAGATTTTTTGTGAGGTTTAAATTTTAAAAGATTAGAATTTGAAGTTTCTTTGAAGAGTCGTATAAAGTTATTATTTTTAACTAATTACGATGTCTCATTTTAATTAATCCATCAAGATTATATTTAATTCTTTTAATTTGGTTTTGATGAAAAGAGAAAGCTTACAATCTAAAAATAAATATGAAAAAGCGCAGTAAAACCAATGTATAATAAAATCATTATCGCAATTTTTTTTTAATTTTATTGCATAATTTATTCAGTATTAAAATTGATAATGAAAACATCATTA
>JAPYZE010004267.1:0-13259 GCA_030522805.1 Leptomastidea abnormis
TACATAAAAATCAATCGCAACAATCACCGGAAATAAAAGCTCAAGCACATTGACAAAGTCAATCGATTGCCACCCTCACCTCACTCCACTACACTAACATACACTCCGCATATCAACTTCCGCATCGAGTCAAAGTTCCTCTCGTTCACACGACACACATACACACAGTCGCTATGCTTTTCATATAGAGTAAAAGGGTACATTGAATGGCCTTGCAAGCTCCGACTCTATATGAACCCGCTACTGACTCTTAAGGTCAAGGGCAGGAGCTTGCAAGCTCGCAGTACCAGCCGAGGACGATCCGTCATTCTCACGCCCTTCGTCGTTGAGCTACGCTCTTAATTTGTTTGATTTTTCTTTTCTTTTATTAAAATAACATTATGCTTACATGATGAGACTACAAACATTAACTACCTATATATATTTAAATGACTTATTTTCTTATACTTTAAGGTTATACTCCGAACTTATGAGCTTTTTATTTCTTTAAAAAACAGTACCAATACATGACTTTACCTTCAAATTTTAATATACTGTCATTTTGTATGCAAACTATATTTTTCGTAAAATAATACCATCCTTGAATTTTTAAACAACATAAAAATAAAATATTGAAAATAAAAAGTATACGTACATAAATAATTAATTTTTATATACATATGTAGACTATTTTTATAAAGTAAAATTGATCTCAAGTAAAAAATAAAAAGCATATACGTCCAATACTGACGCGCGAGCCAAAAGCGTAAGTGCAACTTAGCGCTAAGGGAGAAGGGGTCTGAGAGAGAGAGAGAAAGTGTAGTAGTAGTAAGTTACTGAGTGGGGGTATAAGGGAGAAGAGTGGCCGCGAAAGCTACCCTCGGCAAGAAGAAGAAGAAGAAGGAGGAGGAGGAGTGGATGCCCCTGACTCGTTGTACGGCCGGCTGCGGGATAACGTGCGAGCGCGCGTCCCTCGAACGAGCCATGGTCAAGGTCCTTCCCGGTCACGGGCGTACCCTCCGAGCTACCACCTACTCGAGGTTAAAGCGCGAGATACTCTCTCTTTTCTCTCTTCTTTCTACGCCTGCTCCAACTCCACTGCTTTTGCCTTCAAGGTTCTTTTTGCTCTCCCTCTCTCTCTCTCTCTCTCTCTTACTATTTTTCTCTTCTTGCTTACGACGTAGTTTTCTCATCCTGCTTTTACAATGTGTTTTTTTTTTCTTGTTCATGTAATCTATTTTCTTTTTACTTTTTACAAGGGCGTGGTGACATTTTTAATCGGACTTTACAAAGAGTAAAAGGGAGCTTTATTGGATTTACTTTGTTGTGATTTTAGATTGAAAATCATTGAGGGTTAAACGAATTTTTGGATTTTTGTGGAATTTAAATTTCAAATAGATGAAGTCTTTGATGAATAGATAAAAATGATATAATGTTGAATGCATGATTATTAAATGTATTTTTAGAAAACTACTTTTATAAAAATAAAAAATTTAATTTTCTTTTAAAATAAACAAAAATATATAAAATATTGCTATTTATTAAAGGAATTAAAAATAATTAAAATTTAGTCGAAATATAAAGAAAATTAAATTTTTGTCAATTTATTACATTTGCGAATAATGGATGTGAATAAGTGAATTCTACAAAAAAATTGTCTATTTAGTTTAAACACATGATATTATAAATTAGCAATATATTTTTTTAAATGCTTCAAGATTCATATCTTGAAAAAATAAACTCATAAACTACAGAAAAAGATATAGCCAATCATTGGGCATTTAAGTGAGACAAAAATAAAGAAAAAAAAAAAACATTAAGTACTAGAATAATAAAGAAAAAAAAAAAATAGTCAGTCGATGACTTCTGCAAGGCACATAGGTCAGTCGCTTTGGCGTCACAGAGGTTGTGACCTAGACCGGATTGTAGCGCTCGATCGGCCTCGTAAACGACACCGCTGGGGTTATAGCAGTAGGGGTAAGTACGAGAATAACGTGTTTTCTCACCCCTAACGCCTATATACACTACATATATGCGCAATCAAATCCTACTATATACTTACCTTCTCTATATATGTACCACAAAAACATGCGCTTATGTTTCGCGAAAAAGAGAGGATTTATATTGTGGCGCGACTCGAGACTATTTCTTCTTATGACCCCTGACACCTCCTTGGCTTTTCTTTTGAGTTAATCGAAAAAAAAAGGTATAGTCCTTGTGGGAGGGTAAGGTGACTTTTGACATTGCAAAAGTTTACGTGCAATGTTTCGTGCTTTATGCCAAATGTGATACGGGTTAAATTTTTTTTTTATCAAGGTGTTGAGATGTATGTAGGTGTGCGTGTGATTTTTATATTTTACTTTGATAAAAATTTAGGAGTATATTGTTATATTTTGATAGAATAATACAATTTTGTGTATTGATAGATTGAAATTTTTGTAGCTTTAAAGAAACGTTTAAATTAATTAATTTTAAATATATTTTTTAACAAATGCCTGACTGATATAAAGATAATACTTTAATAAAATTATAATTAAAAAAAAAACAATCTTTTTTTTATATCAACCATAAGCAATCATAAAAATAAATTCATCATTTTTAAATCTTCTTGAGAATGACTACTTAGTCGACGAAGTTTACACATCCTGATAAGATTGATAGACAGTTTGACAAAATAATGCTCATATTTAATACTATTAAAGATTGTTATCATTATTATTTTATAGACTAAAATTTAGAGTTTATTTTTTTTTATGGATTAATAGACATGAGAAGAAAGTTATTAAAAAATTCTTAATAATGAAAATTTATTTAAAATAAATATTTAAATTTTAAGTATTAAAACACAAATTTTAATTAAATGTATAATAAAGACCTCTTACAGAACTTAAGTATTTAACAATGACAGCTACAAGTACAAAAAGTTAAATATTACGTAAGCTTTAGCTGCAACCCCCGCTTTACCATCTGTAAAAGTGTCTCCGCCAAAGTAACTTTAAGCGCAAAGTCATTCCAGACTAAGGAATATAAGTAGTTTCCCTTTCCAAATAGTTTACTTCATCGGAGGGGAAGCAGTATAAAAAAAAGGGCGGTGCAAGCGAAGTTCTCTCTCTCTCTCTTTCTCCTCTATAACGGAAGGAGGTCATCGAAGGGAGGGTAATCGAAGAGCTTGCAAGTTCAAGGCCAAGCTTTCTCTCTCTCTAGGTCACGTCCGGGCGCACGTTTCAAAATCCATTATTCTATAGACTCGAAGTGGAATGTACGCTTTAAGTGAATATTTGCTATTGGAGAGAGAATGAGATACGACATTATAATATAGCTGATGTCGCAGTAACTACAGATAATTTATAGGTTTGTGGCTATCAGATTGGTGGGTGGAATATTTTATTTACGTGAGCTTTGTCAGTTATGAAAGTTGCTAAAAAAAAAGTCTTGTGATTGAAATATATATAGCGAGGTCAATCAAATTGTTTTATATTACGAATAGCTAATTATTAAAAGATTAGCGATTAGTTGAAAATAAAGCTTGAATTTCAAAGTTTTATTTTTTTTTTTAAATGAAGGTATTTAAAAAAGTCATATCGGATTTAAAGCTTTGTAAAATCAATGTCACTCGTTGCCTTGACGTTGACATTACAGAAGCACAGTGCAATTCATTGGATTTCTGTCACGTTCTATAGAGTATTGGAGATGAAGCTCAATCTTGGTTAACAAATTGCAAATCTTTGTCGTTTGTTTTCACCAGTTGAACAACGTCAAATTAACCTAATTATTTTATTTGTTTTCAATTCAAAATAAATTAAATTTCTTGATTATTTTTCAAAGTTAACATGAAAGTTAACATACTTATAAATAAAAATGATTTAATTTACTATTAATTGTACATACATCATGACTTTATTGAAATATATCAATAAAATAAAGATAATTAAACAAGCAAGCTGATAATTACATATATCCTCATTACAACACGTAATTACAATATGTAACGTAACACATCAAAATTTAGGTCAAGGCAACAGCAGCTAAGTATCTCTACTTCAGCAAAATTAAAAAAAAAAAAAACAAAAAAATAGTATCTGGCAACTCAAAAAGCCTATTTTTGAAAAAAAGTCAGTGTTTCACGAAAGTCTCACTCACCGCCCACCAGCACAGCAGTAGATCCATTCACGAAAAATTTCAGTTTCTCCCTTCTCCTTTTAAATCCTAGAGTTTGCGCTAAAAAAAGATAGGATAGGAGAAACGGGATGAATCAGGGTCATCGGGATGATCTCCCCTCCAAGCCTGTATTCTAGATTGCACGTAGGCAGAGAAAAACGAGGAGTTATATCGGACGAGCGCATAGAGGGGTGATAGTAGCCCAGGACGATGCGGTGTGGGGTAGACGTGGGCGCGAAAGTGCATGAGCGTTTGGAGGCTCATCGACCTTGAACTTCAACTCGTGGCAGTGGCTGTGAGTTAACCGCTGACGTCATGGCTATATCGACCTATACCGCGGAGTTAGTAGCTGACACCTTGGCTGCAGCTATGTCTACCCGCGCTTCTCGAGACTATGTCTGCTCGATAGAGATTTGCGTGGGTGAGCTGATCCTCGTGCTTGCGAGGATACTTGTTTTGTACGTAGAAATGCTAGAAATGTGTGTAGCGTCAATTAGCTAAAAGCCTTGAAGTTACCAATCTTATTGTAATTGCATATTAAGTTAAAGTTGTAAGATTATATTTTTCTTTATTTAAATTAATTTTAAAGATAGGTGCTTTTATTTGTAAGGGTTTAATTTAAGATTAAAATGTTTTATGTGTACGAAGTGTTTATGTATACCTTGGTATAAAAGTAATAAAAAATTTTTTACCATTGCATGGAACTCGGTATAGGTGATCGACCGATATTTTAAAAAAGTTTATTATTTTATGATATATTACGTAATTCATATTTTAAGACTTACCTTTTACGTCAGCTTGAAGTGATCAGGCATTGTTGAGGTAATACTATTTTCCTACAAAAACCATTCATTTATTAGTTTTACCAATAATAGAATGTGTAAAAAAAATATTTAATAATAATTAATATTAAAATATATCGCCCAATTATTTATAAATTTATCAATTTTTATTGCTTAAAAGGTAATACATTCATGTAAAAAAATTTAAATAAAAAATAATTACGATGTACTTGCGGCTGATTAAATATAATTTTGATAAATTAATCATATTGCCAAAAAAAATATTTTGTATTTTTAATACTTTTTTAAAAATATTTAAAAAAAAATTCTAAATTCCTAAGCTTTATGACTGACTTCAGAGATGGCGCCGCTTGGTTTTAGAACGAGGATCCTTTAAAAAGACTTCGTTATTTTCAAATCGTATCAAAAACCATATATACAAAAAAATCTTTCCCCATTTATTTTAATATTACAGCGAAAGATTATATTTTTGTTTTATAAAATATCGAACAAATTATATCAGCTATAACAAAAGAAAATTCTACCATGAACACAAACAAGTTTAAAGACATAATAAAAATATGCCCGTCGTATACCAATCAGTTCACCATTTACAGTCAACCATATAAATGATAAATAAATTGCACTAGTACTAGCAGCTTCGTCATTATTATTATTATCATTTTCTATTTGTCCTGCAGCGGTAACAAAAGAGCCTATTTATCGATTTTCATAGCTACCATTTCATTAAATCCTGACGCGCTTCACACTTAAAATAATTACTCGGCAACACGTGCACATATATATGTTTATACTTCATGAAGAAGATACATGTGTAAGCTTTAACCTTGATGAATATGATTTTTAACTATATAATCACAGAGTATTTATACTTCCTTAATTAATACTTCCTACTCGACTTTCAAATATGTCCTTAAAAAAAAAACTAAAGTGACGAGCACACAATTGACGAGTTTACTCGTATGAGATGTTTACGATGATGGCACTTGCATATAACAAACAAAATATTTCAAGTAAAAAAAAATTTTATGAAAATTTTTACAATTTTAGAATTATTTTTTTAACAACTCAAAAAAACTTTGTCAATACTGCTTATTTGTCTACATACTAATTATTCGTTATGAAACTAAAATCATTAACAAAATAATTATTTAAAAAATATTTTAAAACATTTTTTTTTGTAACAATTAACAGAATTAAAATTTTAATTTATCCTGATAACAAAAGCAACACACAAATAGTTTTACAAAGATTGTATTTATCTATTTTACTTAATTTATTTACCAAGTAAAAAAAAAATATTTACTCGTAAACAACCACGAGTAAAACATTAAAATTTAAATCCATAAAGCATCAACAAAAAAACCATAATTAAATAACACAAGATTTACAACTTGTCATCCCTTCCGTTCTTTAAAGCAAAAACAAACCTAAACTCCTCGCAGCAGGAAGTCGCGGAAAAAAAATATATATAATCTCAAATGTTCACCTTACTTTTCGCCACTCATAAGACTCATGCATTGACGTTCGGTCGTCAGATAATCTCATAACAGGTAAATATTTTGTCAGCGCGAAGGCCACGCGACTGCCACAAACTTTTTTTTCTTCCTTTTTTACAACACCCAAATCCTATAGATATATATATATCCATCCCGTAAAAATACACCATCCTTACCGTAATCACCAGCCAATAAATCAACCAGTATTTTACACGGGGACACAAAAGCTGGTATGTTTTGGTAGAAGAAAATTTTTCGAGAAAAGCAAAAAAAAAAATAAAGATTTTTATTTGCACCCGACGTGCGCGCTTCGTATTTCGCAAAATAATATACTTTTTGCCCGGAAAAAGTCGAGCGGATTTTTCTCTATAGACGTACGCGCGGACGCACGAGCCTCGTAAATCATGGGAAAACGGTGAAACGAGAGAAAGACGTTGCGAAATTTCGGTACGAAGCTGTAAACCGCCAGTAGGTCTGTATATAGCTCTTAGAACGTACGTACGGTCGTAACGGGCGTGAACGGCCTAGATCACCGTAAATCATCAAAAGAATTGTTTTTAAAATTCGCTCACGGACGACCCCTTATACCGAGTGTATCCTATATGCGCTTCAAGAACGATAATCGCGGAAGCCTTGATGCATCATGTTTACAGGCCAGAGAAAAAAAAAATTGTTGCGTAACGGTGCTTATGGTTTTACAAGCTTTTTTTTTAGCGACTGCTTTGCGTGTTTTTTTTTTCTCATAGGGAATGATGAGTAGTAAGGTAAAAATGGTCTAAGTACTACACCAAGGGTGGTTTGGTATTGATTTGGTAAAAATAGTGGTAGCAGGTTTTATGACTGCAAGATGAAGTAGATAATAATTTTATTATTGAGAATTTCAAGTACGAGCTGTGTATATTACTTTAGGAAAATTTATTTTGTTAAAATATTTGAATGAAAAATGTATTTTCTGAAGGTAAAATTTATAAATGATTATTGGTTTGGTTTTATTTGAATTTAAAATATACCTTTAAGTAAATTGAAATTTTCTATAATGTTTTTACAAACAATTTAATATAAGTCCGAGAACGAATAGATTTTTATCAAAAAATTGATGGGTTCTTTTCTATGCTTTAAAAAAAATGAAAATTTTCACTCCAAAGGCTAAGCTAACAAATACTTTTAAGAATACTCTTCAGTTGGTTGAGGGAAATTGAGGAGACAGGACGCATTAAAATAGAAAGACTATTGAACGAAATATTTTAATATTAGTGCTAAATTAATTATCTTAAAAAATTATCAAAGTTAATTAAATATGCAAGCAATTGTTTCTCAAAGAATATTTAAAAAAATGTTTCGTAAATTGACATTTGAAAAATTTATTCATTATTATTTTAAATTACTTGGAAGTACAACTTTTAATTTTGAATTAAAATCAGTAAATAATGATTCATTTAAGCATTGGTCAGTTGAATATTCAAGTTATGGCATTATATATAACGTGTTTTTAATAATTTTAATGAGTGTTTTTCAATATGCAAGCGTAAAAATTTATTTATCAGTATATGATTTTAAATCACTTTCTTATGAAAAATTATACATGATTTTAATGATCTTCACCTCTTTTTTATCAGTATTATTTATTTTAATTCAAAATTGCACGAATCAAATAAAAGCTAGTAAAATAATTTTAAAAATTAACAAAGTAAGAGAATCACTAGCACTTATTGATAACAATTTTAGTTACAAAAAATTAGATTCGCTCAAAATAGTATGTCTTCTAAATGTATTTATCATTTTCATCTACATGTATACAGTTATAAAAACTTCATTTTATGATAAAAACATGAAGTTACTATTAATAATTACAAATATTTTGAAGAAAAGTATTCTTAACATAATTATAATTCAATATTCGTACATTATTGTATCAGTAAATTATTTGTTCAAAATGTTAAATTTTAACTTATCAGAAGTCCTTAATATATGTGAAGATGATAAAATTAAAATATCATTGATTGATGATCATGGTAAAACAAAAAAAATATGTACATTGTTGCATATTCAAAAGTTGCACATATTACTCAAAGAAATCTCAGAACAATTGTCAGATTTTTATTCCAAATCTATGATTTTGTGTATCATTTCAATTTTAGTAACAATGATACAAATCTGCTATTACTTTTTAAAACATTTATTGACCGATAAGGATTTTGGTTTTATGTTTACCAATTCATATTTTCTTATTGATCTAACAAGCGTTATAGCAATTATATCGTTAACCAAATTAATCAGCTTGACATTATTGGAGGTAAGATTAGTTTTAAGAATCTTATATTTTTAATGTAATTAATTTAATAATTTTTTTTTTCACATTTTTATCTAATGATCAAGAGTAAACGAACAAGTCAAATAGTGGGAATTTCTTTAATAACTTTACAGGATAAAGATTTGCTCAAACGTGTAAGTTTAAAATTTTTTCATGTTATATTTAATAGTATTATTTTCATTATATTTACAGTTCAATTATATTTATAGATGAAACTTTTTTCACATTATTTACTTCACACAGACGTAAAGTTTACAGTTTCTAATCTTTTCTCGATAGACATGTCAACATTAGTATGGGTACGTATCAACATTCAATAAATCTATTCTTCTTTTGTGTGTATTTATTATAAAATCCATATTAAAAATTAAATTAATTGTCTTCCAGTTTCTAAGCACTATTGCTTCATACCTAATGATAGTTTACCAAATTCAAAGTAATAACTTTTTTATTCATCAGGGTTTTAGAAGTCCTAAAAATTTTCATAACAACACAACACTTTAATTCAATCGATATTAATGTACAAAAATTATTAATTTAAATTAAACAATAAAAAAAATAAAAAACAAGTATTAATTATTTACACTTTGTTTATTTCTTCAAACGATATTTACAATACCTATAAGTTATTTTTATAATCTGGCATACAATTAAACTATTTTATTTGATATTTTTGTTTAAACTTCCGGTAATTTGAACCAATAAATCATAGATCAAAATAATTTAAAAATATACTCATCAACCTTGCCCATCAACATAAAACAAAAAAAGAAAGAAAAAAAAGAGAATCTTAAACGTTTAAATGAAACAATGACGTAAAAGTAGCCAAAGCCATGATTTTTGGGCGTGTATCACGCAGCGAACTACGCGTCACAACACCGCGGGTGCACGAGAGCTTTTTTTTTTTTTTTTTTTTAACATTCACATATATATACACAGTGAGAGAAAATTGCTACGACCTCTCATTCCCTTGAGGCTAGCGTGCGGCGACCCTCGACCGAACCCACGTGTTTACAAAAGTCATAATGGGATATACGGCCAAGGCCAGTTCATTTCATGTACCTAAGTATATACGCCCTCTGTATATATAACATCACCAGGAGAGAGAGAGAGAGAGAGAGAAAAGTTAGCAAAAACGGAATTGCAGGTGCGGTTTTTGGCGTAGTGCTATATTGGAGGTTCTTGGTTGCGGGCCGCATATTACGTCCACTCTCTTAGCTCTCAGCGTGAGTTGCTTGTTTTTCGGTCTCCAAGGTTAGGAGGATGCGGGAAAAAAGATGGCTTTTACTTTTTCCTTTCGCAGTGCGACATCGACCTTGCCCCCTTCCTCTTTACATCCCCATGGATATACAAGGGAAGATCGATGGGGAAAAAAGAGTCTCGAATTTTCTTAGTTGATTGGGAGCTCGAGTATGTCTGAATTTGATCTTGATGTAATATAACTGTGTTTACAATAATCACCTTATTGTACTGCGAATAATTTTAGTTAATTTGTTTATCTTTTCTAAATTTATGTTGACCTCGTGGGAAAATTATGAGAAAATGAGGTGCGAAAAAGTTTAGTGGGGTGTTTGGATAAGTGTGAAATAACTTTGCTCTATTATGTTCTAAGAGCACATAATAATAAGTCTTCGCGGATATATTTTATGTGATAATTTTTACTACCCTTCTACATAATGTTAGTATCTTAAATGAAAGGAAAATTTTATGGAATATTCATTTTGCAATAGTTTGCAAAAACTAAAAAAAATTCAAATTTAGTACATTTTAAATCAGTTTTAGACTCTATATTATATAAGTAAAAAAACTTTTTAATGTCATTAAAATTTTTTAATTTTTTTATCATAAATTTTTAATAAAAAAATACATTGTTAAATTTTAAAATTATAATTTTTTTATTAATCCGTTATATAAATAAACGATCGAATAAACTGCGTTAACATTATAAACATAACAGCAAATTTGTATTTAGGATAAATCTACGTCTCAGATCATCATGGACTGTGTTCACAGTCTGACATGACAAGTACGAGGTAACCGATGTTTATCCCAAGCCAACAATGATCCGTTTTGTCCACAATTGACCTCGGCTTCGTTTTCCCTAAGTCCGTTTCACTTTCTTTCTTCCTCATCCGTTGGAGAATATACTCCTGGTAAACGAAATCATAGTTTCCCTTTTTAAAAGGGAGAAAAACAAACTGGATTTATAGGAGTGGTATATCTGTGATTCTATATAGGAAGGGTGATTTTCTTGCACAAGGACAAGTAATCGATTTAAAACAAATTTTTCAAATCTACTATTTAAAAATAAATTATTAATTTTAAAAAAATTAAATTTTGATAAAAAATAAATAAATCTTGCTAAAATAGTAAACAATATAAAATATTTAATATTAAAAAAATTTACAAAAAAACCCATAAAAGTCAACACCAATAATGTAAAATACCGTTGAAAGCACAGAACTATTAATCAAACGACAAAATATCATCCCTCATCCTTGAGTCTCTTTTTCTTCCGGGTACATTAAAACCATATCATCCATCACCACACAAGAGAAATCAAAAGCAAACATATATATAATATAAGAGAAGCTAACTCGAGCAAATGTTCTTAAAAAGTCGAGATTGAGAGCAAAGAGGTGTTCCGCACAAATTGACGGTCGACAAGGCGCGGCAAATGCGTTTTGAGAATATATAGGTATATAATATGAATAAATGTATATGCTATATATCGCAAGAAGGTGCCAAACGTATAGAGAGGAAGAAAGAAAGAAAAAGAGGCACGTGTATATAAGGGGCAGTATATACATATAGAGTAAACTGGGGCCACCGGCAAAAACCATAAATAATTCGAAATGGCTCGTAAAGCGAGAAAGAGATCGGAGAAGTAAGTAGTAGTATATATACAGCTTTCTAAGGAGCAAGTGAGATAGAGAGAGAGAGAGAGAGAGAGAGAGAGAGAGAGAGAAAAAGAAGAAATGGTAGGGGAAAAAAAGAGAGAGAGCCAAGGCATATATATATATATATATATATATACACAACACATACACAAGGCGAGGAGAGAGAGCCGATACTTCTTTTCACTTTCGTTGAGGCCGTCTGCCCCGGAGCGCTGTGCTGCTGTGTGCTGTACGGAAATGTAGGTCAGCGGGTCAACGGGCCATTGGCCGTGTTCCACTTTCGCGTTTCCTTTCGCTTCTTCCTCTCTGCGTGCTCGCGGCGCGCCTACGCTCTCGCATATACACACACACATACACACACATACACACACTTACACACGTATACTATTATATACCTACCTACCTCTTCGCACGTGTCGTCGTCGTCGCAACAACGGCCTATACGCACTCGGTTGCACGTGTGTGTGTGTGTGTGTATTCCATCTGTATGTGTGTATATGTTTAACGCAAATGCGAGCGTCGTTCTCCTTTTCACGCTTGCACGCAGTTGTATACATTATATTTATGTGTACGTATAGGTATATACTTTTAGGTATACCGATATTGCAGTGACTGAGAGAGATCGGTAGACATCTCTCACGCGTATATATATAATACGCTCACGCCTCTAATCGTTTATCTTGCTTTTTCTTTTCACGGTCGGTTCATTGTCTGCCAGTCTGGAGGTCATTTTATATTTTTCGACATACATTATAAGTATATACAGTGATTTTCTGAAATAATATTGCTTTTTTTTAATTTTTTATCTTAATAGAGTTGTATGTAAGTATATATGCGGTGTATATGCTTTTTTTATTGTTAATTGTGAAATATTGTGAAAATGTTTGTTGAGATTTATAGATTTTGTTTGCTATTGATAATTGGATAATTAAATTAAACAATAAAGATAATTGATATATATATTTTTTTTTAATAAACAATTGAATCCCTTTGAAATTAGTGTTTTCTTGATAATTATTAAAAGTTTATGTAAAGTTCATCATACTTATATCGTTTCCATAATTTATCATTTTTTTTTTGTTCGATCTTATAAAATAAATTCATCATTTTAAATACGTTTAAATTTTTTTTGTCAATGAAGACATGTAAAACAATATTGTAATCACGTATTGTATGCATTCACATGGCAATAAATAAAAATTCAGACAGGTTTAAGGGCGTCATAAAAAAAATTACACGCTTCTCTCGTTCTCTTTTGAGCGTTAAGAGAAATATTGCTTATAACGTATACGTATATAGGTATATAGATACACGAGCAGTTAAAAAAAAAAGTTAAAAGAGAGCAGTACATGAATAATACATATATGGATTCCTTGGCTACTTTCGCCAAAGCAAAAAAAAAAAAAGAATGTAAGCATGCAAATAAAACGAGAGAGTACACTAAAGAACAAAAAATAAATGTAACCTTTTGTTTGATGCTGCTGCTATTATTCAAAGAGTAACAATACTGGTAATATACCGTATCATTTTAATATATTTTCTAAAAGGAAATATAATTGTTATTTATTTTTCTTTCTTTTAATTATACGCAAGATTAATGGATATGATA
>JAPYZE010004268.1:0-11016 GCA_030522805.1 Leptomastidea abnormis
ATTAATGCATAGTATATAGATTTTAAACAACTGCGGTGCAGTTATCATATTCAAACTTAGAATAAAGTAATTATCCTTTAATGAGTATAAGATTTCATAAAACAAATCTCTTGTTAATACTTGTGAAGAATATCTTTTTGCTATAATGATTTATGACACTTTCAGGATAATCCAAAAACATTAACTAAAAATATATATCTCTGTATACTGATTAATATTCCTAATAAATCAATCAAATTTGACGTAGAATCAAAACTTTTGATTAAAGTCAGAGTTGTTCAAAAAAACATATTTTTCAATTAATCGAAAACAATTCATTTTCAATCTCAAATTCATTTGTAAAAAATCAACAATGATCTTTCATAAGTTTTGCAAATCTTTACTTTTTTACAAAGTTGAAATCTCAGTCAAATCTCCCCAAGGTGACCTATTTCTGCTCAATATGAGTTTTTGCAAGCATAGATAGTTTACGTTTCCTTCAATACTCTATCATCCATTTTTTTACGTAAAAGTCAAGAGAAGAGAAGAGCCGTCCCGAGATTTCAAAGGCCAGCGTACGTGATAGTAATTAATACGGTAAAGCTAAATGACATAGGTTTAAGAAGCAGTTTGATTTTTTTAAGTTATACATGATGTTTTCAATAATTGAAAATAGTTTAAAAGATGCACGAGAGATTGCAGACATTGTACGAGTCAAATTACTAAATCACATCACAATTATCCATAATTTTCCAAAAAATTAAAATTCAAAAGAAGCATAAATTTAATAAAGCCATCAATCTCCGTGTATACAGCTTCTTTATAGCACAAAACCAACGAATTGTAAACAAACGGAAATGTTATTTTTATTTATATCTACGATATAAATATTCTCCAAACAATCGAACGAATACACAGCTTCCGCATCCATTCATTCGCATGGGTAATGCGTATATACATGTACACAAATATCAAAAGTGCCCGTGGCGAATTTTCGCTATTGTCTTTCCTTCTTGGTCCAGCGAGTATAGGCATGTACCCTATACGAGGCGCACCAAGGTCAAGCGCAACTCGATCCGCCCACGCGTCGATAATTTGCCTCCCACATCATGAGAAACAATGGGTTTGGTGAATATAGTAATAGCGTTGTAAGCGAATTGGTGAAAGCACAGAAGCATGAAATGAATGGCTGATTATGTTTTTATATATAAGAAATTTTTATAATTAATGATAAGATAAATTGACATGATTGTTTTTAGGACTTGGTAGTTCTTTAAATTATTTTATAATTTTTTTTTCTATGTAAATTATTTGTGATTAAAAATCGTCATCAAAAGCGTTTGTTTAAGAGAAATAAATTTATTTATAAATAATGAATAAATTACGATAATTCCTGTAAGTGCACAATTTGTGCATGGGCATAATTATGCATTAAAACTTATGCAAAATTTCATATATTATATAATGTAAGATATTATCAATTGCAAGAAAAATATGATTGATGATTGTAAGTAACTATTGGTATTGAATAGCTTAATTGGCAAAACGTCGATTTTGTAATCCACAGATCGTGGGTTCGATTTTCAACGTTTGTCGGATAAGATATTCCACAATCATATACCAACCAAAATATGCTCAATAAAGTGTCAAAAAGGCTTATAATTATTAAAAATCCTGTTTTTGAACTAGATTTTTGTAACTATTTAATTTTTTACTTTATTATATTTAGTAAAATAAAATATCAAAGAACTTGTAATAAAATCAAATTAAAAATAACGAGTGTCAAAAGATCATTAACGCATAAAATAAAGCGTACAACCTATTATTAAGATCGAATTTCAATGTAATTTTATTTTTTCAATTAGCTTTTGAAATTTAAGCTATGATGAAAAAATGATTTTGTTCATCACTGCACAATCGCATTTACAGAACATAAATAGCATTAAGATATTTTTTTTAATTTTTTAGTCCAAATAATTCGAAGCATTTTACCATTCACACACATTTGACCCAGTAGTTTGGATGTTTATCCGGTAGTTTCACGGTATCTCAACTACTTTTTGCCCCAACTATAGTAATCAGGCCAGTATTTGAATTGAATGAAAGCGCGATACGATACGCGTGGCCGGTGTACAATTGCAATCAACTGCTACATTTTCCAGCCTCCGAATTTCGATTGCCGATATAGATAAGAATCTTTGCTTTTAAAATAAACGATAGCCGTTAGTAGCGGTGAAACTACTTTTACGCTAATACAAGTGTCAGTCAAGAAGGATAATCACCGCTTTTGCCAGGAAAACGAGTCATCATCGTCCAGGAAGTGTAGACAGTCATAAAAATCAAGTCAAGATTGTTCGACCAGCTCCTAAGCAAAAAGCTTTTGCCTGACTATAAAGAACAAGCCCCACTTGGTCGTCACGGTTTGCTGGTATATATATGCACGTTTGCTTTTTATGTATACAGCCATTATGGTACATTTCACGCTTGGCGCGTTATAAGTTACACTTTGTGGTCGCGAATATATGTATACGAGGATGACGAACGTGACTTCCTTTTTTTTCTCTTTTTGAGATGAGCGTTCTTTTATTGAGAATTTGGTGGAAAATGTAGAAAAGTTTTCGATGAGATTGGGAGAAAAAATCGAAGTGTCTGTGTTGAACAGAACTGTCTTGTTCCTTTTTTTATTTTTTGCAAAGACTGGTAAGAAAAGTTTGTGTTTGAGACCGGAAAGGATATAACCCGTTTTAGGATATCGTATTGAAAGGAGAGAAGAAAATCTTTCTATACCTACTTGTTCTTTTTTTTTTTTTTTTATTGAGTCTTGAATCTGATACTAATCTTAACTTTCGGACTTTCTAAACGAGCGATTCTTTACGAAAAACAAGTAGTTGTAGGAAAAATATTGATCGGTTTTATTGATTGCATTCAGGTTGGATTATATTATTGTGGATCGCTTGAAATACATCTGTATCGACTATTCATTTAGAATGAAACTGCATGAAATTTAATAGCAGAACATTGAATAAAGTCAACAATAGTGATTTTAAAATTTTTTTTAACTTATATTAATTTATTGGTGAAAGTATAATAGTGTACCAACAATATTTATTTTATTAAAAACAGTTCGATGTTAAAAAAATAAAAAAAAATCGAATTTCAAAGTAAGATACTAAAAAAAAGGCAAATTTACTCCATAACAACGAAGATAGCCCTACAAATCTTATCAGACCACATCGATGCATCACCTATAGCTCAGTCAAGATCCGCTTCTGTGGTTCGTCGAGTGTCATCGCGGCCACTCATACCTAGTAGTAGTAGTAGTAGTAATATATATATGTAGCTCCGTTGTGGTGCTAACGGGAGCATCTCCACACTGAACGGAAGAGGCTTCGAGACGTTGCTTTCTCGAGTGGTAGACACCCAGAGATGAAAGCTGCATTATGCGCCTATACTGCGATTGAGCGCTTTGTTGGTCATCCGAACGTTTCTCGAGATCGGTTCTTTTGTTCTTTTTATGGTGTTCAATGCAAATTTAATTGTATTGCGGTTGGGATAAGAATTCTTTGAATTTTTTTTTCTTTTTATTGGTGGTTGATTATGTTTTAATGTTTATGATGAAGTTAAGATCAAGTTATTATTCAGATAATGCTTAGGTGATCTTGGATTTGAATTTTGATTCGTAGATGAGTATTGAAATGAAAATTTTAATTGAAAACTTTTTGGACAATAATGATTGATTTATTATTAGAAATTTTTGATCCATATTCATGATTGAACGAAATAGAATTGTTGGATAAAGTTCGATTTGGAATTACAGAGAAAAGTTTAGAATGAGAAAATGTCGCAATTTGTCTTTTTAAAGGAGACTCGACTTATCCATATATATCTATACTCATACTATTTTTTTTATCGACGCCCACGTAGTAGAGCAATTGAAGCCGAAGACTTTTTATCGTGAACCAACCTTTTTCTATAGCTTTCCTTTCGAGACATTTCGTCTTCGACCACGTTACTCCAGTTTTTATACGTTTCTTTCTTTTTTATCTAAACCAAAAAGAAAAATGACGTTTGAATTAGGCCTTGACTTTAGTAGATGCTAAAAATTCAAATCTAAAAATATTTTATTCCCGCCCGGTCAATAAAGGCCCTTTCATTGGCTCAAAACAGAGAGTAAAATGGCTCTTTATTCCCTTGGAACGTAAAGTAATTTTAACTACCTAGGGAATACAATTGCCCTACATAATTTAAAAACTTCCTTTACAAGGAAATTAATATATATATATATATATATATATATATATATATATATATATATAGAATATCTCCCAAGGACGTTATTGAAATTACTAAATAAAACGCAACACCATTAACCTTCACTTTTACGATACGATGATCAAACTTTAATGGAAACAAAAACAGAATATCCTAAAAACCATATACGAAAAAGCCAACGACCGCGAGATATAAAATAATCCGGTATCAGCTCCAAACTTTTCTTTACGTAACTATCTCTACTTTTGTTGCCTAAAGCCATATCAGGCGCAATATATATTGCGTAACGCCATCGGCTAAAGTCAGAACATCTTAGGGACATTGAGTAAATCTATGTCAACGATGCGAAGACCCCTAAGGACACTGGTCACCCCCTCAGTATTTTGTTGTAAGGGAATATATATCCACGCACGTGTACGAGGGTGAAATGATGTTCTTCTTTACAAGAAAAAGAGAGAGAGAGAGAAAGAGAGGATGGTCTGTAAGTGATATCGGCCGAGGCCTTCTCCTTTTGCGTACTTATACGACAAGCGGTTCTTATGCTGGTGGAGAAATGACAAGGGGGGAACTTGACGATGTTAGCTTGCTTATTTTGCTTGGGTTAAATCTGGATTACAAGTTCTGATACGTGCTGCTGCTGCACTCTTGTTTGTTTTCCTTTTTCTTTTTTTATTATTAGACTTTTTTGTGGGAGTGAACTAGTGGTTTAGTGCTTGGGAATAGTAATTTTGATATTCAGAATGATATTTCAAGATTATATCAAGAAAACGATGTAACTTGATACATTACGATAAAATCTTTGTAATGTATACATAGTTTAATGAGTTTTAATAAATTTTCAAACTCCTCTTTGAAAATAGTCGGATAAACAGCTTATATCCAAGTTAATCAAACTGTGATAAAAAATCGAGCTTTGAATCAAGCCGTCTTCATTAATTAATCGTTACCCTTCTTTCTTAATAAAACAGTAATCTGACTCTCTCTCTTTCTCTCATCGTTTTTCAAGACGAAATCTCGCGCGCGTGCGCTTACCACTTTTCCAACTAAATATTGCCTGACGCATCTGCTACGCGCGTAAATTCACACGCCGAGCGTAAATTGCATTATAATTATGGCAAGTATAATGGTGTATATATGTATATGTATATATAAGCATAACGTCTTACATATAAATTATATACCCTTTCCTATGTAAAGCTAAATCTGCTTAAGCTTTACGAGATGGTTAAAAGGGTTAGCACTGTAGGAGATTGAATTGCTGAGTTAACAAACTGTCGGCTATTTTACTTGTGTGTACATATATACGTGCATAAATTTTATAGATGTTGAGATTTTGTATGTTGACGGCATGAATTAGACGTGGGTTGAAGAATCGATTCTATGTCTGTGTTCTACATGTTCTACTATTTTACGGAAAGGATAGCAAAAACCTCTTGTATTAATATTTATATTTTTCTTATTTGTTATCAATGCAATCTTCTTTTATAAAAATTAAATTTATAAATTAAGTAAAAATATATTAATACAATACCACTTGCAAAAAGTAATCTTTTTTTTTTTCTAGACAAACTACAATAGCATCAATACATCGATAAATAAACGTTGTGAGCAAAACGTAAAAAGAAAACACGCTCCAGAAGACCGCAAGAAAAAGATTCCCAGAGTACGCACAATACTCAGGTCCGAGTAGCTCTCTCGAAGCCTCGGGGGCTGATACATTCCAAAGTAGGGATCTTTAGACCATAGCCAAGCTCTCGAAGTCTTGCCTCTTTTACGAAGTAATGGAAAAACGAATAAGCAAAGTTTGCATTATATCTCGTTGCAAGCGCGATTCCGGTCACAGCAAAGAATATAAGAAAGCTTGCAAGCACAAGTTCGCCAAGGGCTTTATCAATTCCCCGCGACAAGCGCACTGCGCCATAGCAGCTTGGAACAGCGAGTCTCGCGAAAGTTTCGCTTGGTCGCGAGGAAGACCAACCCACCCTGGTGAGAAGCTAAGGTCCAAAGGTTGGGTGAATATAACGGGTTGGCCGAAGCTTTCTTTTTCCCTCTGGGATTGAGCTTTCTTTGCTTGCTGTCCTGTCTGTCTAAACTATAAGTATAGAATTAGGACTTCTAATTATCGATTTATGTATAGGAAAGTTTTTATTTTCTATCGTCAATAGATTATTTGAAGAAAAATTTGGAAAAATTTAGTTTATTTTATAAAAATTAGAAAAAAAAAGAAATTTTAAAAATTTATTCAAAGTAGTTTGTACATAATTTTTTGTAAAAGTATTGTCGATACATGCAAGCAAATTCATACAACAGAAATTTTTTTTCTGAAAGTTTCTTTCTTTTTTATTTGTGCTAAAAAGAAAAAATGACGTTTCAATTAAGTTTTGACTTTAGCAGGTGCTTTTTATCTAAATAAATTAATAATGGCTTTAATTTTTCACAATTGTTTGCCTTTTTTTGCTACAGATTCTAATCTAAAAATATTCTAGAAAAATTTTTAAAACATGATAAATGCAATAAAGTATTGGAAATAATAAAATTATTCGTATATTATTATACATAATGTAATGACCTTGACCTGCGTACTATTCTAAGCAAAAGCAGATAAAAGAATTTAAAAAATGATATGGTATTATTTTCTATTGATTTTTACTTTCGAAGACTCAACTCGTCCGAACAAAAAAAAGTTAAAACAGTCGATATTAGCAGTTCTAATCGTTCATACGTATAATATTGCTTAAGCAAAATTTTTTTAGTATAAATAATAAAAAATACAATTTAATTATTATTTTTTTGACATTAAAAAAAAAGTTACAGTAAAATAAAATTATGTTTGAAACAATAATTTTAATTTATCAAAGTTTTTTTACTGTCTCTATTGTTCTAATGATGAGAAATAGTGTATGTGAAGCTCAAAATGACCATCTTGATGTTATATCCGATGCAATTTCATCTTATCAAGGTAACCATAGCATAATTGTACTTAAACAAAATTTTGGTGTTTGTCCATTAAGACAAAAAGTTTATCAAACTGCACCAGTATTTCAATTCAATATTGATTCACCCGAAAATGTATCTAATGCTTTGACTTTCGATACTCTACCATCAAAAATATCAAGTTTATATGCTTTGTTTGTAATAATTATCGACGATAATAGCATTAAAACGCTTTCTAAAATATTGATTAATATTAAAAATTGGTTTTCATACAATAGCTTACCAAAATGTTTGATATTATGGTTTAATCTAAATAATATTGAATTCATTAAAAAAATATTAATTATGGCTTGGACAATGCATTTTTTGGATGTTTCAATTTTACACGTAGAAAATAATCAATCTACACTTTACAATTACAATCCTTTTGACAAACAATTTTCGCAAGCTTCGTTCAACAATAAATTAAATCTATTTCCTGATAAATTAATTAATGTGCATGGATATCCTTTAAAAACTATTGGTTTTAATTTTGAGCCGCTGATTCATCAAAGTAACACAGGAACTTATGGTACGCATTTCAACTTTTTGGTATTGACGGCAGATAAACTAAATTTTTCGCTTGATGTGGCAGATGCTACTGATCCTGACATTAATACATCTTTAAAAAAAAACAAAATTATTACTTCAACAAGAAATTATAAATATATCGCCTATACCATTGGAACTTAACTTTTTAAAAAATTATAATTTAAGTCTTGGCAAAGTACTGGAATATCACGAATACAGACTATTCGTGCCAATTATCCTGAGGTCTAAAATAAAAGTACCAAATGAAATTTATGCTTTCACATTTATAATTATTTTTATCATGTTTTGTTACAACGTATCTTCTCGTCTTTTAAAATTTGATATTGATCAGTGGAATATCCTTAACCTGTTCTGTATCTTACTGGGATTAAGTTGTCCTAGGCAACCAAAAAAAACACCTGAAAGAATTATGTTCTTTAGTTTGGTATTATTATCTATAACATATACTGTCGATTTCTTTTCTCTACTTGTAGAAGTAAATGTGGATGTTCAAGAGATTCCTTTGGATACTTTAGAAGAAGTTTGTAAATCGGGATTGCCTGTGGTTATAGTTTTTTCTTTGTACGATGATTTGTATAAGGAAAAAAGAAATGATATTTTAGAAAATATTAAAATAAATGCCGTGAGAGCCACCAAATCTGGTTATGATAAGCGAGTAATGCAGAAAAGAGATACAATTGGTGTTATACCCGATTTTGCAATCGAATACATAATTGCGAAATATGTAGATCATCAACACCCAACTGCTAAATTGTCTAAGGCATCAGTAATCGGTAATTACGAAGCCTTTGTTTTTGAATTTGGATCACCTTTTATTGAAAAATTTAATAAAATTGGACAAAAAATCTTAGAGTCTGGATTGCCGAAGCTATGGAAAACTCGAATATTCGATCAATTACGACGAAATCAAACAGGAGTGAATATTGCTGCAAAAAATTTGCAACAATCTTTGTCAAGTATTTCAACCAAATGGATAATTATTTTCATGGCCATATGTTTTTCTTTATCCATGTTGGTTTTTGTATTGGAATTAGTAATATTTAACATAACTAAACGCAAAAATTTCCCAAAATGTTTTAAAAATAAATGGGTTTAATTTTTATCAAACGAGTTTGTCAACAAAGTTATTCTCGTAAAGTTGCTCTTATTTCACTTTTAAAATCACGATTTATAAAGTATAACAAAAATAATAATCTTTTTTGAAAATTTAACATATCTTCAAAACACTGAATAAATATATTTATCTAACACAGAATACACTACGATAGCAATATTTTTTTGAATGTTTAATAACCATGTTTTAAATAATGATAGACTTTGAATTACTAGCACTGACTTTAATAAACTTGTGACATGAAAAATAGATTTTCAACGTTAAATTATATTTCGAGCAAATAAAATTATTTAATGTTTTGTAGTGAGCCACCATTTAATACTTTGAAAAATAAATGTAAAATATTATAAATCAAAAAAGTGTAATAAACGCTTAAATCTATTGAAACAACATATTATGTATTAATTATGTATTATTTTGTACACCGATAAGTTGTGTGCTGTATTATGTTTTTCTTTACAATAAAATTTATTTTTCACTGCAGGATTTCTAAATTATTATTAAAAGTCCTGTATCTCCGTCTATGAAGTATGATCATTTTTATCATGTCTAAAACAAGTTTATATTATACTATAACTACAAATCATTTTAGAGCAATCTAAATAAAACTAAAAAATATTTAAGTGGTAACTAACATTAAATGGTTTTTTCCCTAATCGAGTCTTGCTGTTTCGTGGAAATTTCGAGAGAACGACGAACCTATCCTTGCAAGAAGCTAAGGTTCGAAAGGATGATGTATATAACGAGTTGGCCAGAGCTTTCTTTCTCCCTCTGGGATTGAACTTTCTTTCGTGGGCTACGTTGGACCTCCCTTCATTCGTTGCTTAGGTAAGACTCAATTGTTGCTTACTGTCTTGTCTCTCTGGACTATAATATCAGGGTACAACTTTTAATTATTGATTTATGTGGGAGAATGTATTTTCTTTTCTCTTGTGGATTGATTGAAAAGATTTAGATTATTTTTTTAATAATTGAATAAAAAACATAAATTTTTGAAAATACGTATATTTGAAATAGTTTGTGGATAATTTTTTGTATAAAGTATTTTAATATGCAAGGGTTCAAAAAAGTTTGCTGTATAATTTTAAATAGACCGATAATTTTTATTATTCTAGTACATTCTTTTTTAATTTTAGTTGCCTCGACACAAGCACAGGAGACATAAAAAATATGAAAATCTGTAAGTAAACAGTTTCAAGGGCAAAACTTCCGTAAATTAAACATTAAAAATATCTTTTGCCAATGTGTTTACTGATAAAATTATTTCAATTTTTTAAAAATACGGAAATTTGTGAAAACTATTTGTACGAAGAAACCATTGTTATTGCAATTTATTTATTTTTAGAAAGTTCTTTTATTATTTAATGTAAATTCATGCAAATTATAATAGTAATATTTTTCAACAAATCATAAACCAATTATAAAAAATATAACAGACTTTTTTTGATAAACAATTTTTTAATCAAATTAATAATTTTTGCATATATCACAATATTATATAATTTTATGCTATAATTCGAGATATGAAATGTTTGAAAAAGTATTTAAGGAAAATTATAATAAAAAATCATTTAAAGTTATTATTTTTGAAATTTATTTTTGCTGTTCAACGATACTTATTACAAAACATTATTAAACAGAAAAGTATTATATTTCATTCTTTATTCAATTTTATTATCGTGTTTCTTCGACACCTGTTTTTCAGCTTTTACTAATGAACGCAATGTTTTTTTAGTTTGAATATCTAATTCTGGGAAAAAAAATTATACGTATAAAAATCTCATGTTTATAAAAAAAAAAATATATTTAAAAAATAAGTTGTTGTATACTTACTGCAGAATGGTGATTCTTTTCCTGTTGCAGCAAAATATGCACCGTTCTCGCGATTTTTATATTTTTCAGCATTAATTCCCATCTCGATACATGATTTATCTTTACAAGTGCTTTTCGAATCGAGTTTTGCAGGGAGATCACTCCAGTTTTGATTCCATTTAAAAGCCCATAAATTGCAATCAAGGTTTGAAGCTTGTTTAAGGGAATCTATGAAAAACTTGTAGGACATGCCATGGTTACAAACTACACCTTCAGCGACTGAAAAATTTACAAGTGCATATTAAAGTAAGTAC
>JAPYZE010004269.1:0-17971 GCA_030522805.1 Leptomastidea abnormis
AAACCAATCACACTACATATCAGGTTGCAATGAAAGCCAATCAGATCACGAATAGATCGAGGACAGATTCTATCCATCATTCTTTTACTAAAGGATTAATAACAACATTTTACATGTATAGGAGTTGTTTACATAAAAATAAGAACAAAAAAAAAAGCTATAATAAAGTTTTATTGGCACTTACTAAAAACAACTCGTTCGATTTTAACGCCACTTTAGCTTATACCGATAGCACCTTTGGCGTACATTGATATACATACCGTTTATATGTATATATATATACACAATATAAATACGGTATCACCTCTGCGGATACGCGTGTAAAGTTAATTCACGTGATACCACCACCATCACCTCCACCGTATAGCCCTAGTTCGTCGTCTTCGTTGGTGTATGTTTATACACTTGAGTATGTATGTATGTATATATGTACATGCGGTTGCCGTATAAACTGACGAGTCTGAGCTAAACACATGAAATTATAATAGGTACCCTGTATACCAAATTCATTAGCACACTCGATTACTTTATAAGGCTAACTTTACACGCTTGTTCTTCGTCCGTCCGCAGCGGTGCTATTAGTAATTATTCAGCCTGATTCACAACTCTAAACTTGCTTAACAACTCTGAATCTGGTTAAACTTGCCAATTTTCAAAGTTGAATTAAAAAGAAGCTACTACACTAGACATGCAGATGTAATTTTTTTTTTTTTTTAATTTAAAATAAAATAATAGAGAAGAAATGACATCGTTTTACCGCCTACGACAAAAGCGATAAGCAGCAAAGAAAGGAGCTGTTGTCGGCGTACGTATAGCTCTGGCTTAGTAGCTAGCAAGCAAGCTACCAGGGCACCAATCTAGCGCATCGAGCTCTCGCGTGCTGCTTTAGATAGGTCTGTAGATTTGCTCACGCTATCACGTACACACACACACACACACACACATACGCCCGCGCGCGGCGGCTAGTAGAGCATAATATACTTTAGTCTTACACTCGTGCTGCTCTCATCTTGCCTTGGCGAACCGCCGACTCTTTTTCTCGTGTTTGATGTAGCTCATACACGAACGAGTGGCTATGCTATACTCGAAAGTATAGCAAACATTTGCCAGTAGCCGTACTCGTGAGCCGCTCGAAAAATGCAATAGCAGCCGAGCGCGGCGTTTATGCTAAATCGATGCCTCCTGCCGTTGCGACTATAGCGGAGGCTTTGCTGCTTTGCTTGTCCTTATAAGCAAGGACTAGATATTTTTCTTCTTCTGCTACGCCAAGCTATATTTTATCGTCTTCTTACAGTAGTACGTGCGAACCTTTCGTCAAGTTATTGAGTCTCGGCTTATTGACTATACTTTTTTACGAGCTTGAAAACAAACTCAAATCAATTGCTTATATCAAATTAACAATATTATTATTCCAGGATGCCATAATCAAGTATAAGAAAAATAATTCCATTTTCAGATTTCGTACGTACATTATTATGTCTAACAAAAAGAAGAAAAAAAGAAGTTTTATGCATTCGAGAATTGCTGCGTTGCGAGTGTTCGCCTATTCAAATTTCGATAGTGTATAGCTATTAAAATGATAATTCATGCCTCCCGTGTATTAGTATAGGTAAAGTACCGTGTACACAGAGTCTCGGCGCCATCAGTTATTATTCTTAGGAACAAATTTATGCAAAAGTGAAAGCGATCGTTTCTGTAAGAAAGAGAGAGAGAGAGAGAGAGCGTGCTCGGCCGGTGCACCGAAGTTCTTCTCAAAATATTGCATTATAAATTTGTCAAGTCGTCAGAGTAAAAAATGAGAATCCGACGGTTGCGTTAATATAGTACATTGAACGGCGCCCTCGTGCGCAGTGGCCTATATTGCGTTTTTCGGTACATTCCGTGCATATGCGTGATAAAAAAATTGGTGCAGCTCGCTCGGACACATAGGTATACGCGCTATCTATACTGTGCTGTGTCCTACAGCGTTTCTTTCTGCAAGCAGTTCTGCACAGCCTTCACCATTTTTCTAGTCCGAGCGGAGAAAATTATGGCTAGTACATTTGACTCCGACTTACTCTTCGCTTTATTTTGACTAAATATGAAAAAAACAAAACGAATTTTGTAAAAAATGAATCTTACCGTATTTTCTCTTTTTTTATCTTGTTTTTGTTTTCATTTTAATCAAACTGTTTTTATAATGTTTTTGTTTTTATAGTAAGTCGGTTGGGCAGCCTCGGGCATGTCCCGACGCTTCACAAAGCCGACTGTACGGCCGTCAGGATATCCCAAAGCATCTCAAAAATAACGTTTCAGGCGAAAATGTCAGTGGAAATAGATTTAAAGTTTTTTTTTTTCTATTGCAAATAAAAACATAATTTAGGCGAAAGGTCTGTTGAAAAATTGAAAGTCTTTATTTTTGTTAAAAAAATAATTTCTTAGGCGAACTGTCGGTTGAAAAAATTCTAAGTTTTAAGATCTGCTAATAAAATTCTTTGGCGAGATATCGTAGTTAGGCGGTTTAATTTTTAGGCAAAATGTCAACGTTTCGTTTTCGCAGTTAGCAAACTTTTTTTACTTGGAAATAGTCTATTGGGCAGATCGGAAAAAAGGAGGAAGCAGGAAGGGCGAGTGGCACACGCAGTACGAGAGTGGCGAGATCGAAAAAGAACGAGAAGGACTCATTTTTATACTGTTGCTGTTGCAAGTGTGCTAGAAGCGAGCCCGGGCTGTCAATTATACTACCTTAAGACGTTGATAAGATGTATCAGCAATACCAAGTTCGCCTATAGTGCGCCCTACTGCATTGAAGGCCCATGCATCATGCTGCTGCTGCTGTTACTGCTGTTACTGCAAGGCTGATCGGCTGGCACCGAAGCTTTCTGCTCTTTTCGCGGGGGCGTACATAAATTGAAATATATGCCCAGCCCCTTCTTCCCTTTTTTATTCTGGCAATCAGGTAGAAAGGTAAGAGTACTTGGGATGAGCTGGGCAGCTGGGAGATGTTACACCGAGCAGGACTCCAGCAATAATAGTAGCACATCAAGCAGAGAAATAAGAAAGATATAATATATGCTGGAATGACTTGATTAATATATACATATTATACATATATTATAATAAGCCGACGGATCTTCTAC
Source organism: Leptomastidea abnormis (assembly GCA_030522805.1). Lineage (NCBI taxonomy): Eukaryota > Metazoa > Arthropoda > Insecta > Hymenoptera > Encyrtidae > Leptomastidea > Leptomastidea abnormis. The sequence continues at coordinate 3,120 of JAPYZE010004269.1, forward strand.
CGCTATGCGTGTGTAATATATAAATATTATTTGGATTTTACTCGTTTATATTATATTACCTACTATATTATATATCAAGTAGATTTATTATATATCTAATGTACTTAAAATTATAAAGGCGCGTCTATCTTTGAAATTGGTAATTGAATACAAGTCATACTTTTTTGGTTAATAATTAATAATAACGCGTTTTTTGGTTGGCTTATAATAACAACGTGTCAAAAAAATAACTGACTTTCAGTATCATAAGTTACTTCTTTTTTATCTTCTCATTTTGTTGAAGTGACACTACGCTGCGTAAGTCGAGAAAAGATTATAGGTGGTTATCTTTAACCTCTATTATCAATAAAATGTATTGCTTTGTGCTAAATCGGATAATTATCTTTACTTTTTTTCACTACACAAATTATCCTAGATTAGTTGCCTACTCCTCTATTACGCATAAGATACCATCTGATCAGATCATAAGAATCTCACGTTTAGCGAGCATTCGAGATGTATGTATAATTAGTGAACTTTTAAAGTTTTTAATTACACGATCTTTGCACCTATATATAATCAAACAATACAAACCAATGATATCGCTATATCATAAATAATGTCACGTCCGCGTACAAGTATAATATACATATATTATGAAGTTTACAACAAAAAAAAGTCGAGTAAAATTAATTCGTAATAAGCTGAAATCGTTCAAGTGGCTCCATCTTGTTGATCTTAAAACTGCTAGCAATAATCTAAAATTGACAAAGGACTTGCCAGAGGCAAATTTGAATTTAAATTCTCATAAGGGTGATGCGTCGTTTTTAAGCTATTCGATTCATTTGGTTTGACTTTGCAGTAGCAATTAAAAATCGTCACAGACACCAAGGAATTCTAAGGTAACTGCTGGAGTTGTAGGTACTGTAGGTATCTATACAAGAGATAGTTGGATGTAAGTGCATACTGCGGTGACCAAGCCGTGGCAATATGCCACGTATAGTTTTTACTCTAGCTACTACTCGCAATACAATCGTGTAGGAATCTGTTTTGTTGACAAGTCCATGGTAAAGATGTGAAAAAAGAGAAGTTTATTATGCCTAACGTTGTCAAGTGCATACAATCTTCTCAATATTTCTATTATGTTCTATTTTTTTTATGTTGCTATTTTTATTAATCGTTTTTTTTTATCAAGTTTGCAAAAAGTATACTTATTGTTTAACGATAAAAGTGATCTCATTTATCGGCTAATAATTAAGTGATTACTGTTTATTGGCTATTAAATATTTTGTAAATTTTGCATTATAAAAATATCTTGGCGATACTTAATTTATGTTAAGTTAATTGTAGCTTACGGAAACTGACGATTATACAATCAAATAATATTACAATTAATTTGCAGAGAGTAATAAAGAAAAAAGAATTTGATAACTTTAAAATTTTTAAACCGTATATAATCAAAAGTTATGAATATGCCTCAATTTTTAAAAATTGTGTAAATACAATCTGTGGTATAATAAAATTTTAAAATTTGCTAAAATTTTACCGCCTGCTGCTTCTTAAAAAAAAATGTTTTTTACTTATTTTTTAAATTATTGATTTTTTGAGTACATTGTGTACAAAACTGTGTATAAAAAATTAATTAAATTCTTATAAACCACTTAAGGTTTGCCAATATTTCTTAATAATTTTTCCTTATTTTAATACAAGTTTATGCTTATCATAGGATTATTTGTAAAAATGATGTAGAGTTAATTATTTATTGAGAACTTTAACGTCTGTGATTCAACTGTTGAGATAGAGTATAGTTTGATTGATTAGATGGATTATTTCCAATGATGCAGGCGTTGTGATGCTGTCTGTTTTGCAGATTGCTTGGTAAAGGCTGCATTACCGGTAAAGTAGATGAAACGGCTTGTAGTGGAGACGAGAAATTGATTGGAAATTGTGATGTCGTAGCTTGCGAATTTCCAGGGTAGTTGAAAAACCTAGTGTCAAATTAGTTGCTCTTATTAATTGAATGAAAATTATAATCAGAGTTATATGACGGTATAAATAATCACCATAATCGATCACCCACAAATATTGGCCGAGGTGCATGAATTCCTAGATTAGAATAATATTGTTGGGCTAATAATTCAACGTCATTCGTATATTTTCGTTTCCACTTTGTTCTTCTATTTTGAAACCATATTTTTATCTGAAAAAAAACAAACAAAAAAAAAAAAACAACAACAATCGTTATGTAATGAATACAATGCTTTGTTTTACAGTACAATTTGTATGCATAGTTGTAAGAAATTTTTTTATTTTTAATAATTTATTTTTGCAAGTATAGCTGCATAATTATATCTAGCATACCGTCTCGAATAATCTTGAAAAATGTAAAAGGCATGAAGCAAGTAAGGCCTCGGTAGCGCAGAAGGCAGCGCGTAAGTCTCATAATCTTAAGGTCGTGAGTTCGATCCTCACCCGGGGCAAACTTTTTGCCCGCATCAAACGCATTTTTCACTGTTGTGCTTAAAATATAAACTAGGTGATCGCGTTTACTCAACTTTAAAGCGTCCTATAAAGCGTTTAAAGCTGCTATAGGGATGAAGTTTTTGGTGTAGGTACAACGTGTGAGTCAACTAAAGTGAGTAAATGAAAAGATTATAGCGATGTCTTATAAATAAAAGTTATGCAGTAGGGCTATCAAAATCGTGTAATCAAGCAGCCACTGATGCATTGCTGGGATTTCTCTGAGGTTCAAAAGTCGCAAATTAAGTGCACATAGACATATACCTAACTTGTGTCGGGCGAAGTGTGCATTTTGTTAGGAAGACGGAGATCGTAAAAAAAAAATAATGCAAGTCTACACGATGACGAGGTAGAGGAGGAGATGGCAGCGCGTTTCTACTCGAACCAAGACATCTTAAAGTGATGGAGAGCCGCGCGCTGTGTATTTTAAGGGATGGCAGGATGAAAAGATGGAGAGAGAGAGAGAGAGAGAGATCGTGCGCGCAATATATCCTAATTAAAAAATCGACGCCTCTTCGCTCTGCTGGCAGTAATAGCGCTTAGCTTTTTGGGGTCTACGTACTGCAAACGAGCCAGTAGCAGCAGCAGCAGCCGTGTGAATAAGATGAAGGGATATCGAGAAAGAGTAGAAAATAGTGGCTCGGTCTATATATCCCTTGCAAAGAAGAGGAAAGCTGTATACGTGCGGCTCGTTAAGTCAAAGAAATATCATGACATTTATGCGTCCACGTGGCTTGCGTGTCTCTTTACCTTTTAATCTGTCGCTCCACGAACGACTAGGCTCTTTATCCCGTGCATTTGGATGATTTTCTGACAATTATATCGCCTCTGATACTCGTTAATAATGAATATTCAAGAGTTGCAAGTATTGATGATAGTAATTATTATTCGTTTTATTATAATATAGCAAAACGTCGAGCAGAAAAATAGTATACAACCCACGGCCGCGAGTAAAAAGAAGCCTCAGATCATCACCAGATTACCAGGTTATAATATCCTGGTGATCTGAGACTTTCTTTACTTTCGCGGCCTTGGGTCGTAATCTACTATTTCACTTCATCTATATAGCTCATCCACAGGGCCTAAGTTTAAAGAGAGTGTTAATTGGTCTCGAAGCGTTTCGACTTTTGAGTCTCGTGGCGCCGGGCCGTGGCGCCGTAGCATCCGCGCGCCACATGTGTGCAGTGCACTGTCGTAACTCAAACGAGGAAGCGTTTTAGCCGCGGAGATAAATTTTTTTTGACGGCACTAGTTGTCGTTGTTGACGCATTCCTGCAGCAAGTGTCTTGCATTTTTCGACAATCATCAAGTCTCGAATCTATTTTGCTGTTTACAGAGAGAGAGAGAGAGAGAGAGAGAGAGAGAGAGAGAAAAGGCAAAAAGTAAGTCGTAATTTTGAAAAAATGTCACACCTGCGTCTCTGTGAGCTTGAGGCTCTTGCTGAGCTGTAGTCTTTTGGCGACGCTCAGGTACTTGTTTCTCTCGAACTCAGCTTCCAAGGATTTGATTTGCGTCGCCGTAAAGGCCGTTCGCGGCCTTTTCCTTCGCTCGTCATCGCTGGCTACGCTCAAATTTTGCTCTGGCAGCAGCAGCAGCTCCTGATCGCCCATTTCCAGTGCCGAGCTGCAATCCGCTCTGTGACCGTTGCTCGAGCAAGCCTCTGTAAAATCTACATCATTTCCTGCAATGTTGAATTATTTTTATTGCAGAAGCAACACGGAATCGCAACAACGCATTAGCCCAAACTAAATCTCCCAAACAGCTTCTTTCTAAAAGAGAAGTCAATTGTGACTTTTTTAAAAAATAAGTGTCTTTGTATATCATAATTGCCTATTATAATGTCGGTCTTTCCCTGTTCGATTTTTCACAATGTTCTACGTGAGAGTACGTGTGAAAAACTAATGCACACATATGCTCGTGCACACATGTACACACACACACACACACACACACACACACACACACACACACGCATATATACACAGGCACACAAGTCTATGCGTATATTTATAGCGGCAAGCAAGCCGACGCACTCGCATTTCTACTGTAGTGCCATGCCTGTAGCCTCTTTCTCGTGCCCGCAGTAATTATTCGGTCATTTATCATGTAGAAACGGAGTAAGAAAGCCTGCCGCTAACGATGAAGCAGCCAATTTTTCGCGCCAGAGCTTACTGCCGGGCTGATTGCTCTATCGCCGCACGAACTACTCGATTTACTTTTCAATTGACGCTTATCTCCTAATTCGCACATGCTGTGGAAATAATTATTCATTATTAGCTTTCATCTTAAAACTTGATTGATATAATTATTATTTGATTTACAAAATTTCACTCGACAACCTCTTCCGATTGGTGTACTTTTCTCTTTATTTGAAATTATTTATTTATGTACTTTATCATAGTATATAGAACGTGTAATGCGATATGTGTAATTGTTTACAAATTATAAATTAAGTTATGCGTTGCATCGATCGTTGTTCAGTATATAATTATCCTGATGTGTAGTAGATATATCCCGAAAAGCTATTTTTGGTGAAAAAGAGAGGAGACCTGCGCTTCAAAGAAAAAGTGTTTACCAGCTACTAATTGTCAAATGCAAACGTAATTACCAAAGTTTCTAGTGAGTTTTTAACCCTCCTCATTACGTTTCATTTTAATTTTTTTTTCTCCTCTTCTGTGGTTCATTAGTAAATTATAGCAAATAAATTTTTATCTCTGTAATAGAGACTGCGAAAATCAATCAAGAATAAACGAATAATGTTTCAACAGATGAAGTCGATGAGACTTTAGGTCGTTTAAAATAAATTATTTTGATGAAATTTGTATTGAAAAAGTAGGTATATAGTTTGGAAAGAAGAAAGAGAAAAAACAGTTTGTGTCTTGCATGTGCGTAGGTTGTGCATGCATTAATGGATCATTTCCGAGAATAGCAGCATTTCGGTGACTTAGAAAAATGAGAACAATTAGAGACCCGCAAGCTCATCAGGAATAGAAGTGTATACGTCGCTTAAAGTGTACATATTACATGCTTTACGCAAAGCTATAGCACGAGTCGCATTGAAAGAAATCGTCTTTTATTTAATTAGTCGCCGACGAATAGATGTCAAGTCATGTACTCCGACTCGCGGATATGCAAGATTTCAACTCTTAGATTCATTGGAGTGATTTAGTCACAAAGACTTATATTTTTTCAACACATGAATTCACTTAAGTATATTTTTGTCGCTTAAGCCAACAAAATTAAGGTAAAAAGAGTATATAAGAAAAGGACATTTTAAAAATTAATGAAAATGAATGGCTCGAGAGAGAGAGAGAGAGAGAGAGAGAGAGAAACGAGAGCATTACGGACGATTAAAAGTATCTATTGTTCCTCGAAATATGAGTTTATTTAAGTCGTCGGTCGAGTCGTATGAGGCTGCTTTTCCGTTGTTCAGCCTACAGCGCAGTGGCGATAAATCGAAAAGCAATTACGGGGACAGTGTCGAGTCGGGCAAGATTTACGCGGCTGGTTGCGACGATTGCAAAATTTACGACACATATATATATATATACACACGTAGGTGCCTATATGTAATGATCCTACAGCTCTTATTTTCACAAACTTTTTTTATTAAGCTATTAAAAATCTTATGTATTAGAGTGCGTAAAAAAAAAGTAGTTGATGTTGTTCCGTCTGTTTACCTATATATTCGTGCGTTTCATTAAGACATCAACTCATTAACGCATCGATTACTTAAATGATTTTTCTTCTATAATAATTGGCAAATTAGCGGCAGATCGAGTCATCCCAGCATGCGACTAAATTGAGAGCTGACAGAAGTGAGTAGGCTGTGACGGATAAATATGGGAGGGGTCGGCGTGGCCCAGCAACATTAAGTGGGCGTGGGTTGCACACAGGAAGTCATGGATCAAATTCGAGCAAGCGTGGACGATACTACAGCGCCATCATTTTCAGCCTATCCAAATCCAAAGTCAGATTCGCGATATTTAGCGTTTCTCTGTTCTCGTAAATCACGGGTGATGGTATATATATACACGAAATCCAAACCATGTCTTGCTTATTATTATTATTATTATTATTATTATTATTATTATTATTTGTTATTATTTGTTATTATTATTATTATTATTATTATTATTATTATTATTATTATTATTATTATTATTATTATTATTATTATTATTATTATTATTATTATTATTATTATGCTTATCACTTGTTTGTTCGGTAAACTTCATTGTTTATTCTCAATGTGTTTTTTATTGTATCAAAGGTAGTAATTTATCGCATTATCGAGTTGTACGAGAAACTCCAATGTGGTATTTGATTTTTCAAAGAATGTGATCAACGAATCATTCTTGGTCAATTCTCACAAAATTACAAAATATTACAGATGATGTATATCAAAAACATACCATTACGAAACTCGAAAGAGATGATCTCTTTCTGGCAAGGTAGAACCTATCAAGTCGGAATCATCAAATTCAATATCGTCGTGAATTTGAATCGAGTCGGAACGAGTGATTGATCTAGAATCCTGTTTTTCAACTGCACTTGTTAAATTATTGTTAAATGACAATTGCAAATACTATGTGTGACGCATGCAAAACATTTTTAACCATCTCAAAGTAATTCTAAAAAAAAATTAAAAAATATTCAAAATTAACTGCTGCTATTATTTGTAATAACACACTAGTAGAACCATGAAATGGAAAAATTATGAAAACTTTTTAAATTTGTCGATATTAGTATTTTGGAAAACTTTAAATTATAATTATATGGATCGATAAATAGATATTTTTAACGTACCACTGTTGTTGGAGTCTAAGGAACAATCACAGGTAGTTGCGTACAAGGTATCATAATAATCGGCCTTATCGAGAGAAGTTTGATCAGCGGGAGGTGATTTGATTGTTGGTGCAAGCAGACTCTCGATACTAAAGGTCGACAGTCTTGCATTTGTCGACTTTTCAACGATTCTCTTGCACTCCTCGGCCATGTCGTCAGTCGTCGAGTAGTTAGTAGCTATTTTATATACTACTTACATTAGCAGCAATAGATTATGGGTAATCGAGAAGAGCTCTCTGCCTCTCTTGCTGCGCATCTCTTGGCAGATCCTGGACGATTTTGTGCTAGCAAACAACTACTAGAAGGTGAGGTGGCCCTCGACTGCAGAGTAAGTTTTGGAGGCTCGAGCAACTCGAGCAAGCTGCTCACTTGCTTTTATAACAGCAAGGCGGGGCCACGTACCCTAGACAACGTCACCAAGTATCCGGCCAATCGACCGAATTTTGGGCGGTACTTGGCAGCTTTCCGACACTCGTTCAGTCAGTCGTTGTCACTGCTTTAATTATCTCGTTTAGAGCTACTTGTTTTTTGAACTGACGGTGGCAAGCGATCTTTCTTTAAACGCCTGGTAACGAGCCTCCCATAAATTTTCGTCTCATCCTCTACGTCGCACCGATTAATGACCATTCAGAATCTTTCGTTTTCTGGAATAATGGTGATACGCATACAAATAACTATAATGTGAATACTTACACTCGTACATTGTATATCATTTCATATTTCCCTCTAAGTAATATATAAAGTAATGAAAACTTAGTATAGCTAAAAGAATAATATTTAATTGAAATGACGCTAAAAGTATAACACTAAAGCTCAAATAACGCTAAAAGCACTATAACTTATTAAGAATTTCTTAAATCTGTCGCATAATAATCGTTTTAAAAATAAAAGAAGAAAAAGTTACGTCTTACACTTTGTGTAAAAAAACAACGGAGAAAATGATCATCATTTTCGATTTGCTACAACTTTTGATAAAGTTAATATTTTACCTATCAAATTAAAGGTAATTTTCTCAACTATTACAAAATATTTCGAACATTAAGCTATCAAAAAAAAAAATTTGAAAACAAAGGCCTGTGAAAATGAGTTAGAGGCGTTTTTTGTCTTCTTTTATCATTACAAAATCGTCCACCAAAGCATTTTAAAATCCGTCTCCCAAAAGGTTAACCCTCTCCTTGTGAGCCCAGGTGCTAAGTAGACGATGATAATTGCTATAAAATCAATTAAGTGCCAGGTACTTGCTGACGATGACCAGGTAGTTCGCTACAAGTAATTTTGCTTGAAAATACTTAAATTTATAACGTTTACAATATCTAGGTGTTGGGTAGTCGATGAAGAAAGTGTTATTTATCGCAAAAAGAAAAATTCACGGTACAATAAAAAAATTTACCATTTTTTCAAAGCAAATATTTGAAATATTACCTTATATTTTGATTTTGCTAAAAAAATAAAATTTTTAAATCATTCTTTAAAGTCGTGTCACTTTAACGCCATCTATTTGATCAACGTTAGAAATAAAACGAAACATCTCTCTGTGAGTATGAGGAACTTACCATTTTAGCTTTATTGAAATAGGAAACCTATATTATCGACGTTTAAGAGGTTAGCAGTTAGTTCTTTCTTAATTTGATTGACCGACATTCGATAAAAGAAATTTTTTCGACGTTGCTCTGTAATATACATACATGACAAACATTTATTTTTATAACAATAGCCGATGAATTTTTTATTGTAAAATATATTGGTTGTTAATTATATTTTATTATATGGTTCACATATATATTATATGTTCTGAATAAAATTCTGGTATATAAAATATCTAACCAAAAAAGAAGAAAAAACGAAAAAATGAAATAAGAAAACAATTTTTATGTAAGAAAAATATTTATCAACGATTTATATACATTCTAAGTCACAGCCATGTACATCGATCTTATAAAACTTGTTTACAAAAATAATCATTTTATCTTAAATGATAAAAATGTTATTTACAACTGCACTCAATATTTATATGGATAAAAATACAATCACTCTTAAAAAGTATTTAACTTAGCGTACATTTTACCTATGCTTCTATTTTTTCAAATTCAAATTTTTTCATGTTTATTAAATTATAATTTATCTAGTTAACAAATTGATAATTAATTAATTATAGAAATGTAATAAAAAAACAACAAAACAAATAGTTTAATAAGCCTTTTCGCAAACAAATGAAAGTTTGCATACAAATGATAAAATTAGTTAAACGTAAAAATTAAAAATTTAAATGAAGTAAAATGAAATTAAATAAAATTAATTTATCGAAACAACATTAAATACTCCGAACTTCTGCAATAATAATAATAATAACATATTTGTCATGGATCCATAAATTAGTTACAGAGTCTTAATATAATTAAATAAAATGAGTTCTGTTATTAAATATTAATCATATTTACTTAGCTTATTATGTATCATGTGAATCAGACGCACTTGTACACTATGATTTTTCTCTGTGATCAGTCTCAATAAGAGTAACGAGTAAAATCTCTTTGCGCTTTTAAATGATGCAATATCATTTTCTAAACAATTAATATAACAATATTTATTTAAAATATAAATTTTATCTTCTAACAATAGATTAAGAAAGATCTTTTAAGAAAAGGCCACAAATAGCGCTAATACATTTGATTAACGCCTTAACAAGTATATATTAGTATGTGCATATACATTTGTACAGCATAAAACTGTGAAAAGTTTTATTTCTGGGAGAATAATGTTCAGTATTCTGTAGGATTCTGTTTTCGTTTGCAATAAAAAAAAACAAGTAATGCTTCATGAAAGCATGTGCTATAAAAGTGACATATTTGTAAATTCTTTGTTTTGCAAAAGTGGCGAGGTGCGTTCGATCAGGGGTATGCTGCAGGAAGCAGAGTTCATCGTTTGCGGTACGGTTAAAAATGCACTTTTTAGAGCTGGCTGCAAATTGACATAACGCGAATTATCGTCACTAGAGGAGGATGAGGAGGAGGAGGAGGCACTGGCGGTAGAGTTAGCCTTATTAGCGAGCAATGGCTTTGTACTTTCTAAATGTTTCGATGACGTTCTGCCAATGTCCAGCATGTTATCGATAACGCGCGTTTTTGGAGGCGACGAATCATTCAGGTCAACCAGTGGTAAATTGTTGCTAGGCAAAGGCTTGCCATTTTCTCCTGGCCAAGGAAACGAAAATTTCCTATCCGACGCATCCATCTGCATTTCCATCTGACCAGTGTGCTCCAACTGTAGACTCGCAATAGGTACGTCGAGACTTGGCGTTATGATTCTAGGATTACTTGTTAAAAACTCGACAATTTTTGGAGCTGTTGGCCTACTCGTAGCGTCTTTCAACCAACAGGATTTCATTAATTCTTCCCTGTAAGGGTAAGATCAAAGTATCAAAAACATTATTCATTATTTCACGAGGAAGAGTACAATATTGAAATTTCACCTACAATTGTGGTTTAACGCCCTTTGGTACAGAGAGAGAATTTCCTCCTTTAACGTAAAGAAGCACTTGATTATTACTCATTCCTTGGAAAGGAAAGCTTCCAAAAGTTATGATTTCATATAGCAAAACACCGTATGACCAAATATCTGAAGCAGGAGTAAAAAGTCCTAGTTCAAGAGATTCCGGAGCCATCCATCGAACCGGAAGCATTGCTGTTATTTCATGGACAATGAAAAATAAAACAATACAATGAATAATGAAAATTAAAATTTTGTATCAAAATGAATATTGTATACACTATGAATTTACTTTACCTTTTCTACTAAACTTATAATAATCGTTTTCGTACATTAGCCTGGTCATGCCAAAATCTCCCAGTTTGACCACTCGTTGATCGTTAACGAGACAATTTCGAGACGCAACGTCCCTGTAAATAATTTCTTATCAGTACTACCGTAGTGAAAAATTGATTTGAAATATTATGTGCCTTACCTGTGCACGTATTTAAGTTGAGCTAAATAGCTTAGAGCTCGTGCTACGTCGAGTGCCATAGTCGTCAACTTCTTGTTCGATATTTCATCAAAATCTTCATAACTTTGATCTTTTACCAAATGCCGTCGAGCAAGCAAGTACGTCTTCAAATCGCCATAAAGCATAAATTCCATAATTGTGAGGACAGGTTCGTTTTTTATACAGACTGCTAATAATTTCACGATATTTTTGTGATCAAATAATTTCATAACTTCTACTTCACTTAAGAAGTTCAACTTTTCTTCGGTGCTACTTCCTACTTTTAAGGTCTTAACAGCAACACCAAGCCAGCCTTTGTCATTGAAAAATGCTTCACCTCCGTATACCGTTCCAAATGCTCCTTCGCCTATTTTACGATTAATAACCACATTTTCTCGAGGTATTTCCCATTTATCAAGACTTTTTGCATCTAATGGCTCTTGAGTTGGATCGAGGCCAAGGGACTTCATCAATACTTCATGTTGATGTATTCTTTTATCATATCTGTAAGGTTTATTATTTTTATTATTTATAATAATAATAATTAATATTTAGAGAATTAAAAAATATTCACGTGAAAATGATAATCGCTTAAGACATTTTCAATAAAATAAACTAACCGTCTTTTTACAGAGATGCAAAGGGATCCAACAAATACTGTTAAAAAACTGATACCAAATAAATTAGCGATTAAAAGTGCGAGTTCGCACGAGACACTAAGATTTTCAGAAATAAACGCTAAAACACAAACTTCTGGTTCTACTGAACCATCGTCGGGTTTACTTCCAGATAGCCAAACGAGAGCTGATATGTTTAAATCTAAGGTTCCTCCGTTGATTTGATTTGTTTTTTCCGATATATTTGGATGAAAGTATCCAATCAAACGATTTTGTCCGTCTAAATATTGATAAATGTTTATCACTGGAAATCGAGAAGGTCCTCCAACAAATTTAATCCTACCAGACACCTGAAAACAAGTTTATGCATGTAAATTGAATTAATTCTTACTAATTATCATTATTAAAGTCATGTTGGAAAATCAAGCATACTCCATTAAAATCAGTCTTGGATATAATTTCGGTGAGCCGAGTAACGGTATGTTCGGTATGAAGATCAAAAATGTAGCTTTGGTTTTCTTTTAACAATTGATCCGCGGCATAAGCGTAGGTCCACATAGCATCGTAGGCATAGCCGGCATAAGGTGAGGTGATTTCTTTCTGCGATGCGCAGTAGCTTTCATATTTGTCGCGCCACTGACGTACCGTGATTCCTTCTTGCATAATACTGTCGTCGGGGGCGAAAGTAGCGTGAGATATCGCTAAATAGCCGTTTATGGCTTTTCTCATCTCGGCTGTCGAGCACGGAGTACTTTCACCGCGACTATTGTAAAAATCGGTATCAAACCAGTCGCTGCGAAGCCACGGTGGAAGGAACCAAACGTATCCCTATAAGCAAATTTCAAATTGTTAATCTATCATTGGCAATTTGAGGATTTGACATTATTTATTATTATTATTAATTATTATTATTATCATCATCATCGTTATTTTAATATAAGTATATACCTGCACAGCAGTCATTTCTAATTTATAAGCTTCGCACATGATTAGTCGAGCAACTTGATCATATACGTCTGATATTATGATTTTTGCTCTCTTTTGCTTGAGATCCTCCAAGTGCTGCAAAAGAAAACAAAATGAAAAATGAAAAATTTTTAAACGAGACATCGTGAAAATTTGTTATTTTTGTTAATTTCTTCTAGCAAACGACGTACTTTGGTCAGAACTTCTGGCTCCCACTCTCTCGGGAACTTGATATTGGCCACAAAACTGATTCCATTCTCTCTGAGCATGTCCTGCATGTAAGAGATGTATTCCGTATACTTCAACCCGTCTTCAGAAAACGCAGCCACTCTGTGCCAATTGAACCTTTTTAAAAATTGCAAGTAAACATATTTGTACTGCTTGTTTTCTCCGATCGTTCGAAAGAAATACGGGTAGCGACTTCGGTCGCTCAAACTAGAACCTTCCGCAGCGTAACTCATTATTACCGTGTGGAAGTGCTTCGATACGCCGGCAAGCGGTTCTATTGTCTCCGAACAAGCAGGACCAAGCACGCCGATTATCTTTCCGTAATAATGATGCAGTATATAATCTATGAACGATTTTAAAACGAGATCTGATTTACATTGTCCGTCGCTTATCAACATTTTCAAATTGTAATCTCTGAGAACTGTATTATTGCGGTTAATTGATTTTTTAGCCATCTGTGCTGCGAGAACAATGGATTTTGCCGTGTAAAGTGTGCCGGTCATTGGGAAAATGCCTCCAATTACTAAGGTATTTTTATCTTCGTCATTGGGCATCCAGTGGGCAAGAGTGAAATTCACATTATCCCTTAACCAGTCGCATGCCACTTCTTGTTCCACAACTGACAATTTGTGTTTGCTATTAACTTTATTACTAATCAATTTTTCATTATACTTATTAATTAAATTTTCGTACATATTATCGTTATATCGCACCCGATTAATTGCTTCGAAAGCTAATTTCGCCCTGAATTCCAACTCGCGCCATACGAATTTCTCCAATTTTCTAGTTTCATAGATGCATCCCTCAACGAATCCTCGCGAGCCACATTTCGGAAATTCGACAGCTACGAATTCCCTTTGATTTGGTATTATATTACTTGGTGTCCAATGTAAAATCACTAAGGATTTATTTGGCGTTGAGGTATTTTGCATTGCTTGTAAATATTCCTTTGTCAACGACTTAACGATTTGCTTCAGATTCGGACCTACCCATGCTACTTTAACGTACAGCTTCCAGTGGTCTATGTGCTGTTTTACAAACTTCGTCGTATCAGCATAGTCAGCAAGCAACAAGGCACAAGGTTGAGTACTTTGCTTGTGAGCTTGGCACTGTGGAGGTATGTACATTCCTTCTTGACAAAATTGTTCCTGGCAGTAATGTTCTTTATCGTTTTTCATAGTTGCACTAATTATCTTCCTAAAATTGCCTTCGTCAACGTCGTAGCGCGCAGCTGTTTCCTGATCCGCAAAAGTTAACCAACTATCGTTGAGTCTAAACAGTCTCTCAGGGATAAACCATCCTAAGTATCCTGGGGATGTTATTGTTCCCGCTTCTAATACATCATATTTGCTTAATAATGGTTCTATATTCAATTGAGGTGGGATCCACACTTCCATATTCACCATAGATTCAGGGATCCTGTAAAAATTTTAAGTCTAAGAAATTTCTTTATGAAATTAAATTAATAAAATATTAAATTCTATGTAGATTTACCTTGAATTTCGGGAATTTGTTAAATTTTCAGATAGTCTAGCAAATGTTGAAGTTACATTAAATTCATCTTCTTTTTCAACAATAGTTATATTGGAATATCCCAAAACCTCTTGGAGAAATATTTTCATGATTCTCGTTATTAGCCTTTGCGTCACTCTTTTAGATATTTCAAATTGAATGTTTAAATATTGATCATCTAATCGAACATATCTTTTTGGATT
>JAPYZE010004270.1:0-27605 GCA_030522805.1 Leptomastidea abnormis
TTATAACAATTTATCCTAGTATACCAACCTTCTAGCATCGTTAAGCATTCATTCGAGTTAACTGTTTTTATGGTGAATATAAAAAACACCAAACTTAATAATAAAGTTTTCTTCCACATTTTGATTTTTCCTGAAACAACCAATATTCTTTTTTATATAAATTGCTACAGAATAATAAATGTATCACTTATTGCGATTCCCTTTTTTTTTTTTTTTTAATTGCACAGAGTAAGTCGGTAACCCTACTTAACGGCCTAGTCACATTAAAAATATTTTTTTAATGAAAACAACGTAAAATTTAGCAAAACCCAAGATCATAAGCACTTTCTTAGAACATTATCTATCATATAAAGAATTTTCAAGTCAAAAAATTGACGGCACCCTAAAAAAATCTTGCTCTGAAGTGTTTTCTTCACTTCGGAGCAAAAATTTTTTAGGGTGCAAACGTTTTTATGACTTGAAAATTTTTTATATGATAGATAATAGTATTCTAAGGAAGTGCATATGATCTTGGGCTTCGCTAAATTTTACGTTGTTTTTATTAAAAAAATTAATAAATACGCTAATATTGGTAATGTAGGTTAAACTTTTTGATGCATCTAACTGGTGAACGTTCATTTTATAAGGTTTATGCAAAGAAAATAATAAGATATATTTTTTAAAATAAATTATACCTATCATATTTATTTTAGCTGGTCGAACAATTAATAAGAACAAACTTTTTTATTTTAATACATAATAAGTTTAAAAACTGTAATTAAAAAAAGATAAATCAAAGATTCATAAAAACGAATTTGTTTACCATGCGAATATTGGAGAGTGAGTGAGAGAGAGAGAGAGAGAGAGAGAGAGAGAGAGAGCTGCATCAGACGACGATTGCATGCTATTCTTAGTTACAGCGTAGCTGTTCGTGCTTATAACATAGTGTCGCTTTATTTTTCTTACTATTTACTTCGGGATCGCGAAGACAAATCAATTGTATCATGACCGCAAGAGCGCGTGTTTTTCAGGGACTCAAGCTACAATTACTTTATATTGAGCGGATTCAAGTTTGTAAAACTATATATTTATCTATAGTTTGCTATGAGAAAATTGGTTTTTCTCATTTATTTCTGATTACCATATTTCTAATATAGATTCAAACGCTTGCTGTTTGAAAAATACATTATGATACTTTTAACCAAAAGAATAATTTAATAGCTGAGAAAAACAAAATTTATCTCATTATCCAATTATATTTACAAACATATATTGAATTTCAATTTTAGAGTCATCTCATACCTTTGCTCATATTCTATTCACATACAATATTAATCTTAGAGACTGACGTAGCTATCAACGTCAGAAAATTTTATCGCATTTCTACTAAACTCATGTGACTTTTTTTTCGTTCGAGGAAAATATATTGATCAATGTGTTCTTTTCATTACTCAATATATCTTTAATAACGAAAAAAATGACATTGACTTTGACATTTTCACTGAGACGAGCCAGAAAATGTATATTATTTTGGTATCAAAGTGGAAAATAACCTGTGACCTTTATTATCGCAGCTGAATAAAACATTACACTAACTTGTTGATCTCTATTGAAGTATCGAATTTATTTTTTTTCTACTCTTTTTTTCAAAATAAGTTTATTAAAGATAGTGTTGAATTTAATGAAATTTTTTTTAAAAAATTATCATTTATTGTTATTAACGTATATTTTATTGACATTTATGTGCTATTTATTAGATGATACAACTACAAATAAAAATAAAATGTCTACACGTAAGCCTTCTCAAGTTTGATCAATTATAACCCTTTTACTTCTCTTTAATATAACAAAGCAAGCCTAATTTAAATTTTGTAATCTTCATTTGCATAATTTTAAAATGTAAGCCAGTATTTTAAATAGACACTCCAAAACCACCGAATGGGCAAAACAAATCTATTTTTGCAAGTGCCTCATCTAAATAGAATAGATACAGAGCAAAATACCAAAAGAATATTATTTTTAAATGTAGAAAACTTAAATTTTTTCATCAATCTTAAATGTCAATTTAATAAACATAAACTTCTGTAAAAAACATAAGTTTTATTTTAGTATCGGAAGTTGATGTCAAAATCGTTAATGTAAGTCTAGTTGTTTTTTTTTTTTTTTTTTTTTACTATCTCGTAGATATAATAAACAGAGACATGTGCCATATTATGATAAAATAGTTTATCAATTAATTTTTCCTTATTCATATATATGCGTACGTATTCAACTGATGGAGAAAAAAGTAGAATATCTTGCTGTTATTTTCACGATCTGCATATCTATAAAGATGATCATAGTTGGCGTGCGTGCATTTAAGAGGCCGCTAATGACGTAGAAGAAGAAACGAAAGGTGGCATGCGTCTCGAGCTGCCGAGCTCATTGACCAGACAACCTTGGCCCCAGTAATCGACGTCTGTCAGGAGCAGTCGAAGAAATAAGTACGTTTTTGTTGCATTTAGTGTTTTGCGTATAGGCAGCTGTTAGCAAGGTAAACAGCTTGAACACTCGTTATATTTTAGATCTTTGCGTGAGCTCAGATGAAATACTCATTCTAGAATGATGACAATGCATAAGCGAAAAAGTAATATTCGATTTGAACTTTCGAATTTAAGTTCATTGTTATCCGATATACATTTTAATTGACTCGCCACTTCAGACAAAATTTATAATTAATTTTACTTTGTCAGTAAATGTAATTTTATTAGTCCTTGCATCTACAAATAAAACCGAAAAAATAATAATATCAAGGCTCAAGAATGTTTGTTGATTTGTCACTAACACGTGTTTTTTTTTATTTCTTTTCAAACAATCTTGGTGCTTCCATAACAAATATTTACGAAAATTTGTTTTAAAATATGTTTCAAAGAATTTCATAATATTTTTAACTTTGCTGTTTCTAAAAAATTAAAATATTAAAATTTGATGAAATCCATCGTTTGATTCAAATATAACTTTATAAGTAATAAAGAAAAAAATATTTAAAAAAGTAAATTAAAAGATGTAAATAAATTGTTCTGAATTGAACTCAAAATTTTGAGACACACTTTATAACGGCTAAATTCGTGAAATAGTAGCAAAGTTTCGAAGCGAACATTTTTTATTCTCATTAACTTTTTTTTTAATATAATTAACATAGTTACAATAAAAATATAAATTTTTTCTTTCGATTCTTATGTAACAAATAAGCTAAAAAACAATTGTACACGACAGGTCTTGTTAATAAACATGTTTTTGACTTCGGTTGTAAACTTTCTTATCAGAAGTGAAAAACATAAGTTACACGATTCTGACTTGTTTCTTTTCATGATTTCATGCGTATACTTTTTTCTGCACATCAGTTATATTTTCTTACTGATTCTAAATTAACTTCTTCATTTTGTACATAGTAAAAGTAAGAATTTTCTGCTTTCTTATCTACTGACGTTAACGATAAAACCTTAAAGTCTTTTCTGATAATAATACTATTTTAATAATGGCGCCAGATGGCTTGATTTGAACCAGAAAGATTCTTTACGTTGTGAAAACACAATTTCAAGGTTCCTTTCTTGAAGAGAAAGTAGACTTCAAACATGTAATAAATTAACAGATTGTCCTTGTTATTTAAATGATTCTTTTTACCTCATAATTTGTTTCATTTATTTTTATATTGCCACGAGTTAAAATAAAATGTGTTTTGTCATAACAATTTTGTAATTATACATATACATTGATGTAACCGTTTTTTAAAAGTTTTTTTATGATAATCTAAGTGTAGGTACCAATGACGAATTCGGTTATGAAGATTAGATTTTTTTTTAAATTTATTCCGTTTTTTTGTATTTGATCTTGTTTAATGTTATTTTTCAAATAATTGATGAATTAATTTTGACTATAACATCAATTCTTAAAAAGTATTTTTTATTAAATGAATTTTTATTAGACCAATTAAGAATGTGCGTTTATACTTTTTTTACCTTATCGTTCGATTTAGTCAAGGATGTTTTATTGAAGATCACACAATTTTTTTCGATCCCACGATTATAAGTTTATTTTTTTTCTCTGATAAAAACGTACAACAAGAGCCTACGATCGTTCAAGTAAAGGTTGTATCGGCATTGGGCCATATTTTTGAATTGTAAAGCAAAACAGAATATTATTGATTTATGCGCTTTTATAAAAATGTCTTGATCGCTTTTACAATGCCTCTTAAATGCGTTAACTTTATCTTATCAAAAATTACAATCTTTTTATATTATAAAAGAATATTTTAGTTTAAATCATTATTATTATTATTATTATTATTATTATTATTGAATAAGTTGTCGAGTAAACTCACAATTAAAATACTACAGTAAGAAAAAAGCACCGCTTAATATTATACATAAAATAATAAGTGTGCTAAAAGCAATTTTAAGTTAAAAATTTTCAAAGTTCAACGAAAAGTATTATTTTCTTGTTCAAGCTACCGTTTCATACGTATTAAAAGCAACAATATCGAATCATTCATTAGCTTTACACTTGATTAGATAAGACTTGAAAAAAACAAATAGTGACTCAGTTCAAATGATAATTTAGGTGTGAAACGCCATTAAATTATTGACGTATTTCCGTCTTTTAATGATTAAATAATAATTTCTGACGATAGTTTTTGATTCGAAAAATAAAATACTTCAATAAAATATACAATGTTTAAAAATTGAGTGTAGTTGACATTCAAGTTTTGTTGTTGCATTTAAAAATTATTTATTGAAAAAAAAAATAATAAAGAATTATTTCACGAGGAATATTAAATGAACTACAAGAAAGTTTACTCGTACATAAAGACTATATTTAATTGTATTTTGAAAACAACGTTGGATACTTCTCTATATTTATAGGAATATATGTTAAGACAAAAAATAAACTCAATGTATGTATTTAAATATAATTAATGTTTTGATTATCTTAATGAATTAGAAATGAATATTGTCTTTTTATTACTTTTTACTGGTATAATCGCGTGAGCAGCGTAATGAGAACACCACAAATGTCCTGGTAAATAATACATATTCATTCAAGTGTAGGTTATCAGTTTAATTTTTTATAAGATCGAGAATAAATATTTGGTAATTCACAATCGGTGATTTGGCATCTTAAAAAATAAACGCGCTATTATTACAATTTATTTCAACATGTAAAGGCATGCTTTAAAATAAGGTTTTTAACGATTTTCTTCAAGCGTTATTGAGAAAAATAATTTAGTGAAGTAATTGATTATTAATAAAACGGCTTGATTTAAAGGTTGATTTCGTTTTGTTTTCAAAGACGCGTCAAATCAAATTATCCGACTTTAAAGTTTTGATATGTCGCCGTTTCATTTGTGATGTGATTGGCTTGGATAAAAATTCACTATAACCTGTACAGACGTAGTAAGAATAAAGTACGTGAAGCGTGCCTAGATTTTACTAGTTTGTTAAAAAAATTAGTGCTTTTAATGTGATCTCCACAGAAGTATGTTAATTTAATTGACGACGTGCTCTGCCTACTCCAATAAAAGTCTATGGTCATTCTTGTTTGTGCTAGTACGTGTGTGTATGCAACTTTTTTCGTCCTCGCCAGAGTCAGTGCGGAGATTGAGATTTTTCAGTGTTTCATTTTTATTTTTTCATAATTTAATTTGAGACAATACTAAAGATGGGCAAGAAAATATCATCAAATTTTGCTGTTGTTTAGTTGTTTTTATAATGTACGCATCAAGCGCGTCTATATTGTTTGGCTTGTTAAATTATTGTCCTCCTGTTTTCCGACTCCTGCGTGTGTACACGTATGTACGCACAACAACCGACAATTGTTGTTTCAGCGTTAAAAAAGAAGGAATCGCAATAGGAATCGCGTTACGTAATCATTGAACATACCTCTCTTTGTAGTATACTTAAGTACCGTTAGAATTGAAAATCCTTTCACTTTGCACAAATTTCCGTGCGATCGGATGAGAAAAGGGGGGTGCGCAGTTTCCACTTCCTTTCTTGTACGTATACGTATAGACCTGTACTCTCTTACCTATTATCCGGGCAGTGCTCCCAATGGCGCAGCGATGATTACGGTTAAGGTCACAAGATCGGTGATCCGAATTGTTGACGAGATCGTTTTATTTGTTCTTGCATGAACATCAAATTGAAAACAGATTTTTTCGTTATTACTACTGGCATCATCTTGGCTGATGAAATTCATGTTTATTCTTAATTCTTACGTAAAGTAAAAGCAACATCAGACTCTTGCTTGCTTGCTTGCTTTCTTGTTTAGTTTTCAAAAAACACACTATCATAAAAATATTCGAGTGCATTCGAAAAAATAAGTTTTGAAAAAACAATCTTTATTATTAAAGCCAGTTCTCAACGTCACCAACATTCCCTTTTCGAAATTCGTTTTTTCCTTATTCGGCCTTTCATACTCTATCGTCTAGGAAATCTTGCTCAAGAAGACGACGATAACTCGAAGTTGTTTTTCTCCTCGTTTAAAAACAAAAGTAGACGTATATCACGAATAGGCTTGTAAACAGCTATTAATTTTCATAAACTAGAGATTCAAGGATCTTTTTTTCTCTATAGCCACTAACAACATCACGGTATTAAATATATTCACAATTATTAAATAGCATTCAGTTATTCTCTCTGACTTCTACAATCGCACTTTAAAGACACTCAAAAACTTGCCGTTGTATTTTCAGTATCATTAAAATTAAAAAAAAAAAAAACAATATTACTCAAAAACGAATTTCACATACTTTTTCTTGAACACAATTTGTGATTTCTCTTTTAGAAACTGCACTACAATTTTAGTCAATGCATAAATAGTTCATAGAAAGTAGCGCGATAACACTTCTTCGGAAACATATGTAATTCTCCTTAATCATAACCAAATCAATCACTCTTATAAATTTTTAGGAATAAGAAAACAGTTGTGGGATGTAAGTCGCCACGTTTATTGCGCAGAGGTTAGCGCCCAACTGACGCAAAGGCGCCGCAACGTATATAGTAAGCGGAGCTCTAACAAAATACCACTCGCACCGTTGCGTCAGAGAGAGAGAGAGAGAGAGAGAGAGAGAGAGAGAGAGAGAGAGAGAGAGAGAGAGAGAGAGAGAGAGAGAGAGAGAGAGAGAGAGAGAGAGAGACAACAGAAAAGGAAGGAGAGAAACAGAGTCGGAAAAAAAGATAGACTGAGGCATTGAAGCAGCCTCGATTATACGTGCGTTGTGCACTTGTGCATATATATGTACGTACGTACAGTGTTTCTGAATTTGTAATAAACAATCAATATATAAGTACTCGTTTAAATATTTTTACCCACGTTTTTCTAATAATTTTTATAACTTTCTTTATTATCTATTATTTGATAAAATACATTCTTTTGTAAATAACATCGTCGATACGTTTGACAGCACACGCTGCTACAAATATTAATACTTTTCTATTCAAGAATATAAAAAAAAAAAAAAATGCTTAAAAATTATTAAAAATAATTATAATAATTATAATGATGCGCATATATTTACTTTATTTTACAATTTATTATTTATAAATAGTTGTTTTTTAAGAAATTTATTACCCCTTAACTCTTTTATTTTTCTTAACGTCATGAGCTCCTGAATGCATGCAACCTCTCGTACGTCTGTAAATAGCCAGTTGCTGTTGTATAGGAAAAAGAGCAATTTTAAAATTTTGAAGAATTCAAATTGTTTATTTGATACAATTTAGCAAGAGACTTTTTTTATTTCATAGTTTGTTAATTAAAATTGAATTAATATTAGTGAATAAGTAAAGATTCCCTTTGCCATCTGTAAAATATGAGTAAATTTAAATATGACTTAGTACTGTATAATTGAAGAAAATAATAAAATACAATTTTTTGTAGGTCTCTAAGATTATTTTATTTATCTGTTCTGTGCATCGGAAGAATAAAATCACATACCGCTGTAAGCAATGTAGCATCCAACTTGACACCTTTTGCTATGAAAATGTTATCGGTATGTAATAGTTGTAAAGAAAATAAATGTACCTGAAAATGTAATTCTTATTATTTTGCAATTTTAATTTTATTTTATATAAATGTCTTACTTCCTCTTTGAAAAGTTTATCATCTGTATTGATTAAAATTTCATTTATTATCGTGCGAATTTTGTTATTTTCTTCGTTGGCATGCTGACAAGTTAATGTAAGCAATAATAATTTGAAAGAAAAATAAATTACAACAATGTAGTAATAGAAATACCAATTTTCCATTTCTAAATTTTTTGTGCACCTGTGTCGTTTATCTAATATGTAATAATACAACCCAAATGTCAGCTCGGTGAACGTTATTATGGTAGAAGCTACAATTTGCAAATTAAACGTAGAATTTATTTTCCGAATGGTTTCATTAAGTTTATAGTGCCACTGTTTCAAATAGCGTAATTTAACAAATAATAACGGATTGAATTGATAGTGATAAGCTCGTCTCAAAAGATGAGCACTTTCTGTAAAAGCACTGTTCTTTAATTTCATCAATTCTTCATTTACGTGCTCAAAACAAACAGCTAAAGTAAATACACAATTATTGTATTGAAGATCTAACAAAAAGATAGATGATGTCGCATACGTTCCAAGACATTTCCAAATAATAATATAAACTTCTCCAGAAAAAATTTTTGGAATGTGCAATATTAATAAAATGAAAATAATTAAGTCTTTAGTGCGAATCCATTTTGCAATTTTATTAATTTTTTCATTGGGCAATTTAGCTGTTGTTCTTGCTATGTTATGCAAAGTTTTAATTACTGATGCTCCGAAAATGTAATTGGATATTAAGAAAAAGTTGGCTAATATATAAAAACAATTGGCTTGAAGCAGCCAAGTACATGTTCTATTCAAGTAAATCGATACATTCATTATATATAAAAGAAGCAACGATACCACAATGAAAATTAGTGTTACTGCTGTACAATGCAAAGACCCAATTTTGGATTGTTTTATTTTACCATTAATAATTTTGTATGGAAGAAGCCCGTACAGACGACACACAAAAATTGATGGTTCGATCGCACTTAAAAAGTCTGCTGCCCGAAAAATATTCCATGGGCTTCTTTTAAATTTTGTCATTTCATGAACTAAATAAAATTTACTCTGATACTTATTTCCTTGTAGTAAAAGTTTGATCATGAAAACATGATTAAAAAAATTATACCTTTAAAATTTTGTGTAAAAATTTGATCATTATCAAAATAAAGACAATCATAATTTTTATTTAACACATTTTACTTCTAAATTCACTGTATTCTTAAATATACGTTTGTTACTATTATATGTCAGAAAAAGTCCTGCTGTTACGTTATTGCAGCACAGATCCTGCATAATTCAGTAAAGTTTTTAATTTATTATATAGCTGTACTTTAGAAAATTACAATAGATCTATGATATATATGATAGGTAATATGAAATATCGAAGTTGTAAATTAAAATTTTTAAATATATTATTCTTTATATTAAAGTGTTTATTACCGTTATATTGTCCAATTATATGTTATAATATTAACTGTATTATTTTATGATATTTGTTAATTAAATCTAATATATAGATTTTCTCAGATTTCTAATACTTTTCTCTGCTGTATTATAGAAAAAGTTCTTGATGTATAAATTTGCGCACATAACATAGAAATTAAGAAATTAAATGAATAATGCAAATAAAAATTATAAAATGTATTAATCAGTTTGAAGTAGTACTTTTTGTTTTTAGAAATTGCATCAATATTAGTAGGTACGTAGTTATTCCACTAACAATCTAAAAAAAAAAAAAAAAACATTTCAACTTGTAAAATTTTTATTTTAAAAAATCTGATTTGTGAAAATAAAACAATACTGTACTGAAGTTATAAGTCTGGCATCTACAGTAATACTCTGGGATGTAAACTCATTTTTACATTGCAATAATTGTAATGAAAATAGACAAAGCTGTAATAATATAAACTTTGTATTATAGTTGTTGAAAAAATGAATAAATAAAATTTACTTATCAAGTATACCTCAGTTTTTAACTGATTATTACTACTGTTGAGTATGACATCATGTACAATTACTCCAGTTTTTAAAGATTCATCTTTAGTTACCTTGCACGTCCATACAATTGCAGCCATTTTCAAGGCATGATACGTCACAGATGTTAAAAAATAATTATACCATATTTGTTTATCCAAATCAATACCTTTCTCTCCTTGACTGTGCAATAAAAAAAAATATAGACCAAACGTTATTTCAGCAAAAGTCATAAGTACTGTAGCTATAACATGTATGGTAAAAGTTGAATTCAATTTTTTCACTACAATACACACTTCATGATGTTTCTGCTGCAATTTTCGTAATTTAATAAAAAGTAAGTTTTTTATTTGCGGTTGATAGTCAATCATGATATTTATTTGAATTTTTTTATTTTCACAGTTGTCTTTTAGTTTTAATAAATTGTTATTAATATGTTTAAAGCAACTTCTTAGTATCAGAACGTAACTGCTGTATTGGAAATCCATCAAAAATACTATGATGGACATGTGCAAAGCGAATAATTTTGATATGAGTACTACCCTGTTTGGCTCTAAATAAATTCTCAGACAGTGAGCCATCAAAAAACCGTACCCTACAGCGTTAATGGCGTAAATTGTAATTGCCAAACTTCCGAATTCTTTTTCCAATAATATTGTAGATACTTCAAAAATCTGATTTATAAGCAAAAGTCTGTTACCACAGTTAATACAAGCATGAAACATTATCAAGTTTGCTAAAATAAAGTAACAACTAAATTGCAATTTTCCTTCGATAGTGTCAAACGTTATGTCTCTCGAAATGTAAATTTGGAAAAAAAGTACAAATAAATATATTATGCAGATAACTGTTGAAAGGATAGCACGACAGAGGCCGAATTGCGAGAACGTTATCTGCTTTTTATTAACAGTAATATATGGATGTAGTCCAGAAAATTGATATAAAAAAAAACATGGTTTCATTAACTGATAAGTACTTGTAATTTTTAAGAAATCCCACTTTTTACAAAACTTGTGCAGTAATTTCATTCTGATTAAAAATATCCAAAAAACTTTAATCTTACTGCCAAGTAAATCAACTATTGAAACACTATAACAATTTACACAATGATAGTGACATTGACGTGTACTCCATTTAGTGCTCAATATAAAAACTACTTATACCATTCTAATATATTTAATGGCTATAAGTATTTTAATTCCATTATAACAAAATGCGCATTCAAGTATTACAAGTCACGCTTTTACGTTGAATGGTAAATGAGCATAAAAAGCTATAGTTCAAACTGAAATGCAACGTTTAAGATATTAGCGTCTAAGGTGTCGCGTAGTTTGAAAGTACATAAAATTAACTGAAAAATATTGTGTTAAGTTTAATTTACGTAAATATGTGCGTGATTGAGAAGAGGAAAAATGACTAAGTTTTCTCTTGGAGAAAGAGTCCAGTGAGAAACTAACTCAGCAGACTGGAGAATTTATCATAAACAAATAAAAAGCCTGTCGAGTCCGCTCCTCAAAGGGGCTCGTTAAGGGCGGCGAATAAGGCCTTTATATCACTTGTTTATAGTCCTCAAAGATTTTAAATGATTCTCGAAATAAAAAAACTGCTGTGGATACTAACACAAGATTTGAAAGAAATAAAGTGTAGACAAGCTTGTATCAATAGTATTTTTTATTACATTAACCATAATTACCATATGTGTACTAATCTATACACGCATTGATTTATGTACATCAATATAAGATGAAAACGGGAACATAATTTTAACTGGATAAAATATAATAATAATAATAATAATAATAATAATTAATAATAATAGATCAAAAAATATAACCTAATTTAACTGAATTTCTAAATCCTAGAGTATATTTAAACAAAACATTTAATATCTACATTTAATAAAAATTTTTATTATAGTGCTTTAACTTTACAAGGATTTAAATGATTAAATGAAATAAAGTATTATTTTCATAGAATGAAATTATTGCATTGAAATATTGCAATTACAAATAGCTTTTTATTTTGTAAAAACTTTAATACTTTTTTTACTCTTATTAAAATATAATCACTTTCTAATCACAAAAGAATAATACTATGACGTACATCATTCATCAAATCTATAAAATGTAATATCGAACATGACTAAGCATTGACTTGACTTAATAAAATTTTCTAGGAATGTGATAGTAAGTTCTTTATATTTCATTTTGTATGAGTAATGACATTCATCATTTTTCCCTCATTATTTATTTGTTCTAATACAAAAATTTAAACAGTTACATAAATTATAACATTTATGAATAAAACACACTTAATATTTTTTAACATTTTGTATGCAAGTGATTAATTACATATTTAACTTATTATAATAAGTTCAAAAAATCCTACATTAAATTTGTACTACATAATATAATTAATAAATTCTAGTTGTATGTTAATAACAAAAATAATAAAATGATTGGTCGATAACAACGGAGTAAAGATAATTCCTTTTTACAGTTTTGCTCTATTTAATATTCGTAAATCCACACTTTTCTCATATCAAGGAGCACTTTGCATAAAAATGTCTTTCAAAAACTTTGTGATTATCTTTATATTTAAAAAATTTTGCATACGCATTTTACTTTTTAATAAAAAAAAAATTAAAAAAGTAAGTAAAATTAGTGAATTTTACTATTAAAGCGTTGAAAGGAAGCTCTCATTCGTGGGGTTTTCTTGGCTTTTTTACGAATTGTAATAACGTAAATTATATTCAATTTAACATTACACTATTTTTACACAACGTTAATCAATAAACTTATACTTGTAACGAAGGTAATGCCAGATTATAAACTGTTTTACACAAAAACTATAGTTTCACTATAACTAATAAATAATTTACAAGTTTAAATATTTTGGTTTTAACAAGTTTTAAAATGTTAGTGGTTTTGCTCACAGTACTTACATAAATTATAAATTCACAACTTATTTATGTACATTAAAATGTGCGTTATTTTGTAAAATGCAATGCAAATTTGTTATATGTAATCATTATTGGCTCGCATTAATAAATTAAAATATCTAAATGATGGTAATTTACATGATAATTTAGAGTAATATAACAATAATGTTTAAAACTGTTATCATCAACATAATGATAATTTTTTCACTTGTTCATGTTGTAAATTCGAAGTAAAAATAATGTCTGCAATATCGAGCCATTTACATTTTAAAACTGTCACTGACGAGATATTTCATTAATATACTTTCACTTTACACACTATTGATAGTAGCGCATCACTGTTAACAAAAATAATTTCATTATATCTAGCTTAAAAAAAAAAAAAGATTTTTAAAATGAATAACGAGTGTGAATCATTACATTAACAAATTTTAATTGAATATATGTAACGAGTTATCGATTTAAAAAATGTAAAAAATATTTTGAATAAAATTTAAATCATTGCTGTAGATATATATATTTTTTTTTTATTTTCGCGATTTAAAATCACTATTCCTGACTAATTTTCTCGAATCGTTCATTAATACTCCGTATCGTATAAAATCTCTAAGTTTCGGAGATCATCATTTACTTGATTTCACATTGTAAAAATGTGACTTGTTTCCCCGGAAACAATTATATTAACATTTTATGCTCGTGATCATACACTTTAGACGGAAGTCTCGGCAGAAGTAGTACCATTCGCCTTGAAAGGACTAGTATCTTTCGATCGTATCAAGTTAACCTGAAAGAAAAAAAGAAGCGAATACCTATTTACGTAGAACATTTTTACAATGTACTCTGTCATGAATGTACACAATACGATCAAGCTGAAATTTTTAGCTCAATAATAACAAAGACAAAATTTTTATGTAGTTTAAAATGAGTAGTGATAATAAGAGTATACAATGCCTTCTAAACAAATGATAATATTAAATTATGATATGGATTTTTTTGCTCTTCCAATCAATGAAATATAAAGTTATGATGATATTTGTTGCTCATCATTGTTGTTTTTCTTCCGTAGTTCTTGATAATTGTTTGGTGCTATATACATGTACATTTATCCATAGCAGCTACACACAAAAGCGAAGCAACATTATTTGTTTAACCCTTAATTAGGCGCATTTACCAAGCCTACATCATGATTGAGCGCAAGGCAAATTTAAGAAAAAAAAAATCATATAATATTCAATAGCAAAATGCTTCTATAAATAATTTTAAAATTTGGCATGTATATTATTATTATTATTGCTATAATTTCTAATCACAGATCAAAAGGAAATTTACTAATTTCGTTGTGTATATTAGTAAAATTTTTTGGCACCTTGTATGCATTATGCGCTCACTTAAGGGTTAATACGCAAACAAACAGCACATTGTCATAACGCTAAAAAACTCACATTAAATTCATTTGAAGATTATTTAGAAGAAACAAACGTATTGCATATTTGTTATATGTATCTGGAAAGATCGACGCATTTCAAACATAATACATATCACATAATTTGAATATGCATTACTGGAGGATCAGATATTCTTATAGCTGCCATACTATGAAAATTTTCGAAAAGATTTCTCTTTTCTTGAAAAATTGAGATGATATGAAATTTTCAAAAAAATTACAATTACTGATTGAGTGTAATTACATACGCCAGGAAGCTGAGACAAATAAAAATGATCACAATGATAAAATTTGTAAAAATTCAACGTTATATTACATAAATATATATTCAGATGCAAATAAAATTTCAAAAGTTTATTTTTGCGTTCCATGAATAAATGAACAATTTATACGATTTAAAAAAGAAGAAAAAGGATAAATCATAATAGCTACATTCATCTAAAGCGACCGTTTCGTGTTAACTCCTGAGATGCATTCATTTGCGTGAATATTACTCACAGCCGTGTTACATAGGGTATATAATGTCGCATGCCGGTGTATATCGTGCTCTTGCCATGTGTTTATTATTATCATTATTATCATTATTATTATTATTATCTTGGAAGTAGTAGTAGTTGTTATTGTTGTTGTTGTTGTTGTTGTTGTAGTAGAAGTAGTTGTAGTGATGGTGATCATTAAAATTTAGAGTTGTTAATATTTTTCACCTTGATCGATATCCCACCGTCATCTTCGTCTTCCTCTGTCATTGTCGTAAGCCTCGTTGTTTCGTCTGTCGAAAGCACGGTATCTTTTTTCGCGTGCTTTTTTTGCTTA
Organism: Leptomastidea abnormis; assembly: GCA_030522805.1. Classification (NCBI taxonomy): domain Eukaryota; kingdom Metazoa; phylum Arthropoda; class Insecta; order Hymenoptera; family Encyrtidae; genus Leptomastidea; species Leptomastidea abnormis. Next base: position 15,248 of record JAPYZE010004270.1, read on the forward strand.
CCTACACTACAATCATTTGCAATTAGCCAACCTGATATATATATATATATATATGTATATCATATCGTCATAATTTCCAGGGCAATCAACATCAGTCTTTCAGTCGAAAACTCACTTGATCAGCTTGGATTGTTTGGTTTTATCGTTTCCTTCATTGACTTGCTGCCAAATGCCGGTTTTGTTGACCTCCTCGCTGATATTTATACTGGTAAGAGGTATTTTCATAATATTCCCGTTGGCCAAGGGTATCTGTAGGTTTCCAGAAGAAGCAAATCCAATCGATTCGTTGTTATCCTGAGGAACGAGAGCCAAAAGGCAATGGAGTTTTATTGAAAATTCAGCGAGTTTTGATGATGATGATGATGATGATGATGATGATGATAAAGGCCATGCATTGTGATTGGACAGTTAAGGCGAACTGCAAGATTCGATGCCAGTACATGTACTACAGGTAGGTGTGCGTGTGCGTGTGTGTGTGTGTGTTTATGTGTGTAGATAGAAGGTGTGCTTTTCTGATTTTTAACGTACCGACGATGATGGTGGGCAGTAGGATTGATTGGTCGACTATTGCATTGCATTTCATCTCTCGTGTGGCAATCGAGTCTATTACTTCTTATCACGTTTAACTACATTCAGTAGCGGACACAGTGCACGTATTGCTTGCACACACGCACTCATACAGGTGTATGTGCTTGTAGAAATTTCATGATTCGATGAAGAGATACAGAGCAGCAGTCACTCTCGTTAACTACTTTTTTTATGATTTTGATGTAATCAAAGCGGCTTTAAAGCGATCACTAAACTAGTCGTCAACTTTTGGCTAAAAAAAATGTTTTTGATAAACGAGTATTTCATACCTCAAAAATTCGATCCAAAGGCAGACTTTCTTTCGTGAATTGGTAGAGAAGCGTGTGTCGTACAGTTGAGAAATTTTGAAAAATACGGGCTCCGAAGGAAGAATCAAGCATTCCGCTTCATCTCGATCTTACTCACCGATCAGATTATACTTTAATAATTATTAATTTTTCGTAATGATAATTTTGATGAAGCAACTTGAGACTTTCTTCGGAGGACCAGTAAGGAAAAATGGTGCTACAAATTTGAAAGGAACTGACATCGAAAAACTTGTTGGGTGATCGACTTTATAGTGTATTTACATGAAAAAGAACACGAGCACGTAAAAATACTTGTGTATATAAGTGTGAATAATCTTGGTGAATGACACACTGATATGCAATCAGTTGGTTTCTTTGCATATCCAAATTAACAACGTAACCAACCAAATACAAACTTTTTAAATTGTCAAATGAATTATACATATATTGTATGAAGAACGTTCATTCTTCATGACAGTCTCGCGTTTAAAACTGTAAAATTCATACACTACTACTCTACTTTTTATCAGCAAGATACATTTACTATTTTTATGTTATAAAAATTATGTTTTCAATACAAATGTATACAAGTTTAATAATGTATAAAAGATTATATTCGCTGCAAAATTGTTTTTATAAAATCTTACTTTAAAGAACTTTGAAAGTCTTCTAAAAGTTCTAAGAGTTGTTTCGACAAAACGCGAAACTGTCGATTTTTAAATTCCTTTGAATTTATTTTCAATCGTCATGAGTAAAACAATTCCTATGATTATTTAGGTTAAAGTTTCAAATGACATAATTTATAATTATTCATGTTATTATTATTATTATTACACATTTTTATCATTCGCCATACTTCTACGTTGAAAATATTCAAAGGGATTTAAAGTATAGTAAAAGTGTATGTTTTATATTTATTTTCAACAATATTTGTCATTGGCACAATACAAAGATAAACGTCTACGCGAGTCATTGCTACATTTAAGTCATTCACGGTTTAATTTTATAACAATCTTTGTAATACTGATTGCGTATCTTTAAAATTCCTCCTGTACTAGACAATAAATATATTTGTCAAGTACAGCTTACGAAATTTATCACTTCTTTTTACTATAATTACATTAACAAATTCTCACTGTAAACAAGTTCACTTACAATACGCTAACAAAATTATTAGGAAAATCAATACTTTTCCTTGTGCTTATTGTGTATGTTAAAAAAGAAAAAGAAAAAGAAAAAACGTTTAACTGTTAACTTTCATCAAATAATAGACGTCTTTTTAAAAATTTACGTTGAATCGAATACGACACAGAGACAATCATAAAATATTAACAGATAAATATATATATATATATATGTAAATGTATAAGTGCGGTAAAATATATTAAGTGTTCCCATCATAAAGCGTAGCTTTTTCATAGTCGCAAAGAGCTATAGTGACCACAGGGCATGGAGGAGGCCTGGGATCACTGCTCGTTTGCTATTTACAAGTGATAGCTCGTAATATTTTGGTCGCAGTGCTAACCTCGCCATTCTCCAATTGGCGAAGGTCTTCGGCGTGCTTTTTATGCGGCTCTGGCATGACATCGTCTAGTATTTTCAGTTCTCTCTGAGTAAACACAAGATCGAGACTTTTTCTGATGCCAATCATTACCACTAACTGAAAAAACATTATTCTTTAAGTCAGAATTTGTTATTTATTAACGATAAAAAATTTTAATTGAATTTATCATTCAAATACCATTAATGGGAAAAGAATAGAAGTCGAACTGAAAGACTTGATGATCCAAAGACAAGCAAGACAAGTGAGCTGAATAACAGTGAAAACGTGAACTCGTTTTAGTGGTACCTGATAAATGTCAAAATTCGTTAGTTTAACAAAATCCTTGCCTTAGATTATCAAAAGAAAAATTTTTTTTGGTTATATATTTTTAAATATTTACCTGACGAAGGAACATGTAATCTGGTTGATACTTGACGGGCATAAACATAATAAGTATTCTGTCGAAAAATTGCAATCCTTTCAAAGATGCTACGCCCATGTAAAGAAAGACGCCAAACAGCACTGGCATTGGAATGTGCGAGAGCATTGGAGTTAGTAAAACTGAGCAGCCAATCATCAAAAAGATTAAAATGTGTGTGACCCTTTGCTCGCGTACTCCTAGGAACTGAGGCTTTTCACCTGGCGCCGCACATTCAGACTCTAATTTCAACGAATTCACGTGATTTATGGAAAGCACCGTTGCTGCTACGAACCAAGGGAGACCCATAATGGAACAAATTTCTATGAGAATCGCCAAAACGAATAAATCCAAATGATAACCGCAGCCCTTCTGTAAAATCATAATATCCAATTGGTACAAAAATGGCAATGACTTGCGAATCATAATCAACAGCGATGAGCTAACGTACTTTTAACTTATTTTCCTTTCTGTTGACAATGACTGCGGTAATTTGCTGATCCATAAAAATTAAGATCGTGCCTAGTAGAGCTGGGACAGCTGCTATGGGTGCGCTCCACCAAGGATTTTCATTAAACGGCCATATTACCCAGCCACGACCATCCAATGTTGGTTTAAATTCGACAGGTACTTCCAATTTTGGTGTGCTGATTCCAACGAAATAATCAAGAGCCGACATCGAAAATATGGCTATGATAACAGCAAAATCACTGACAATTTGTCGGACCTGCGATTAACATTATTATTATTTTTATATTAAAAAAAAAAATGTTTTTATAATATACTATATACAAATCATAATCATCATCATCATCATCATCATCATCATCATCATCATCATTATTATCATCATCGTAAATACCTTTGAAGGAAAGAAAAGAGCATTTTTAAAATCTTTCAACTGCACCGAAATCAAGAATGTTCCCATAAAAAGAATAATTGACATTAGGAACACATCGGGTACGTATTGAGATTTGTTGCATCCATCTCCAATTAATGTGCCATTGTAATTCTTAAAATTTATGAGAATAAAATTGTGTTAAGCAGACTGTTATAGTTCTCTATATATATATTACATAAAATTTACTCAAAAAATTTACCAAACATGTGACTTTGTTTAATGCTGACCAATTGACATTCTGAGCCGGTGAAAATGAACTAAATTTATTATATGTATTGTTTGGCGGTTTGCACCAGCAATCAATACTTAGATGATCGTTAACATGAGTATCTATAGGAAACTTTTTTCCTATTGATATAACATTTTCAATAGCCTGGAAATTAAATAAATATATGTAAAAATAACGTTTTTTGAATGAGTATAACAGCCTTGTACATATTTTTATGTATACCAACCTTATAAATAAAAATAAAAGCTATCAACGTCGCAAAATTCTCCTCTGTAAATCTAGTGATATAACAAACTAATGCACTTGCATCAATGGCGACAAGAATTATCAAAATTACTGTTATCCATGTTCCTATCCAGAATCGAAACGACATGTAATTCCAGGCAAGTTTTCTGTAAAAAGCCCATTGATTTAAAAGACAAATCGAGCATTGGAATCATTTCATGAAAAATCAAAAGTCAAAATTACTTGCAAAATTCGAAGACGATTGTCTCGAATACAAGCACGGGTCCAGTTGAGCCCAGTATAGTTAATGGTTGTCCAGAAAAGAAACCGTAACCTATGCCGCACACAAATCCGGAAACAAGAGATTCCATAGCTGCCATATTTTTACCAGTTGCTTCACTCAGAAGGCCGCCAAATGTGATGATTGGCGAAAGACAGGCGAAGTAGAGAAAAATAAACGAGGCCACACATTGGATCGCTAAGGCATCTTTAAAATCAGAGAAGTAAAAGGGGGCTTTTCGCTTGATGTCGTTAATTAGTCCACCAAAAAGTCGACCAGTCCGCGAAAGTCCAGATTCTTCTCTTAATTTTTGCTCATCTGCTTCTTCGTCCACCTCTTCTTTCAATTTTTCTTCTTTCGGCCTTTTCCTCGTATCCTTGTTGAAATTTTAGTTTAAAATTAACGATTTTTGTCGAATCAATTGGAGTTAATTCAATAAAGCGAATAAGATTAAAATTGACTTACTTGTGAAGGGATCGCAGCTGGTGGTTCTATTCTAATAGTCGGATCCCATTCACCGGGTGGTAAGACAGTAACAGCATCAAGAAACTCGTCGATCCCGGCTAACAAATGATTTCTGTTTCTAGCTTTGTAAGCTACATCGTGGAAGACCTCATCTGACATAAGCGTCGCCATTGCTCGTCCTATCTCATGAAAATTTGAAATACCACCCTAAAATAAATGTTATAATAGATTAATCAAATGTATAAAACTGAATAATCTCTAGATACTTATATCGGTGATGCATTTTGCAAAATTGAACTTACCGTTGGACCAAGTAATATAAAAATGAATCTTGTTGGTACAGGCACCTCCGTCAAATCTCCCATTATACTTGCTTGACTAAGACGAATAAAGGCAGATATGGTTTTATCCAAAAAATCGACCTCCCCAACCAGTATATTGCTCGCTTCAGCTCCAGCAGGTATTTTACGCATAAAGTGAGTATTCCCCTAGAGCCAAAACCTTTTAAAGGCAGATCCATAAATATTAATAATTTTCATTGACAAATGTCACTTACTCTGTGATTTTCGCCATTTTCTAAAGCACTCGCGCTGTGATTTCTACTGATGGACATTGAGCTGGGACTTCGATCGATGCCCACCTGTCCAGTTTCTTGACCTGGAAAATATCTAGCTTACTGCCTACCGCTTTTACATTTTTCAAATCGACTAATTTGCAAATTTCAATTTCATTGTACTTATTTACAAATAATTTTTTTTTTTTTCTAAACCCATTAATTACCTCTCAATGAAAAACATGCAATTTAACCAGTATGACAATGAACTGCATCGTGGTACAGTCAAGCTTTAAGCATGCTACGTGCTATTAATATAGTAATAAACTTAATTTTATACTGATAAATCGTAGCTACATGTAAAAATATATTTTAATTCCCGCATATAAATTTCTTATAAGATTGTTGAAGCACGACAAAAATATTGCCCTCTATAATATCATTATGACAAAAAATCGCGTACAAGAATCAATGGTAATTCAACTTTTTTCATAATGATAAAATGCCAATTGTGTAATTTACCTACGTTTCATAAAGTCTTGCAACCTAAATGGACTTTAATAAAATCTTAGCATTTTCAAACACAAGTCTGGTAGAAAAAAATCTGATTTTTCCCATTTATCAATCGCTTTTTTAAATAATTTTAGCTGGCATGTTATATTACACTTTCTCATAAAACCTCAAAACTAGCCAAGAAAAAATAAAAAAGCGTTACATAAATGATGAATTTGATAAGAGCTTGCTTGCTTCGCTTTTGACAATAAGATTTTTGAATTAGTGTCACGTGATTTAATTTTGGGTTTACTGTGTAACATTTCGATTCTGCTGTGGATTAATGGGATAATAATTTTGATTCTATTCACTGAAGTAGTTTTCTGTCGTACTTCAAACTGAAATGCGTTATACAAATATAAATGGCAATAATTTTGTAATATATGTATAATAATTTGGATAAATGCGATGAATGGAGAAAGAGCTATCTATAATATTTTCTAGCAGGATTTAATGGAGTGCTCATTACAAGGTATAATTGATAAGCCTTATAATTTCGAATTACCAGGGTTACCGGGTACGGTTAAAAAGCGGCTGCTTGGATTTAGTCCTACACCACCCTGACCCAGCGAGGCGGCGATAGCCGGTGCAGAATTTGATTCTTCCACTATAAAGCATCAAATACATAACGACTAACGTTTTTGATCCGCACAAGAATTAATAACTTTATTCGCGTGCGAAGATGCGTTGTTAATATTTTTAATTTTTTTTTTTTCTTACGTTTATACATTGACAAATTATTTTTCTTTTAAAGAAAATATTATTATATTATTTAAGTTCATAAATAAAAATAAATATTAAATTGATACATAATATGTTTGGGAACAACGTGCAAAATAACTCGTTTATAACTCTTTAACTACAAGATTATTGATGTTCATGTAATGATGACAAATGATGACCAAATTGTATAAAAATGACGAGTGTTGAATTAAATAATTTTATAGTTTGCATAAAAGTTTAGAATATGGTATCAACCACATAAGAAGAATATAGTTCGAACACGTACGACTCTTATTGAAAAATATCATGCTTGATGATAACAATGAAAGATTTTTATTGAATATATTTGTTCTAATGATTAAGTGGTAGACATGTATCATTATTATGATTATTATTATTACTATTATTATTATTATTGTTATTAATATTATTGTAACGTCAAAATTCTAAATGAATGAATAATTAAATTGTGTAGGATAAATTACATAGAGAAATTACAATTTTTATATACCTGAATATCAATGTGCCAAAATACAATTTTAAAGTGATAGTATCTTAAGTTTTGAGCTCAAGGTCATTTACTAATTAGACAATAATTTAGTTTATTCTAAGATAAATGTGAAAAAAATTCTTACATTTATTGAAGAATCAGACACAAGTAGTGAATTTTGAAATTAATAAGATAACAGATATAGAGATAAACATCGAAGAGAAAAAGAAGGAGTAGATAAAAATATGATATACAATTAATTCAAATGAATTTTCACGTCTTCCAGTCTAAGATCCTAACCTTTTAGAGGACACATTGCGAACCAGGTTGTGAAACCCACCACGTAAGGAATTCCATATTCATCTAACAAAATAAGGATTTTCAAATCAATTAATCGCGTTTTTTTAAACAAGAATCTTTAATTTTAATATACTTCATGAAGTATAATATTAATAAAAAAATGTCAATATTCCTTATTCTCATTTCAATTTCGAAGTAATGATTAAAATTGGTTACTTCTGCGGTGGTTATATTAGCCATCTAGCCGTTGATGAATTTAGTATTAGTCGTAAGCATAAGTTAATATGAATACAAGCTATTATTTGATATTAGTAGGTATAGCTCGTAGTGATAGAAAAAATAAAGTCCATACTGCAAACATAATTGTAGATTTTCTGCATAATAATTAGGTTTATGAAATATGTCTGCAACTTAGAGACTTATTATAATATAAGATAAAATATCTCAAAAATTTTAAAAAATTATGCTCGCGGTATGGAACGATTGTAAAATGATGACAGCATAATTTATAATATGGTATAAAATTAAAGTTAATAATTAAGCACTGATGTATATATAGATATATAAGCAGTCGCAGTAGGTAACTCGAAGAATGCCTTTGATTATAGCGACTGGCCTAAATTATACCTGGAACCAAGAGATAAGGGCCTTTGAGGTCTTTTGCCTCTTTCGACAGTAAGGCTGTATTCGAATTGGGGCAGCTCGTGCTCCGAGCGACGGCAGGCGTATAAGCCTCTGCGTTGTCACGTCGATCCTGGAAATCTGATGTCAACAAGGCATGCATACCACATGAACAGTCACAATCTGCAAAGGTTTGGGAATCGCATGTGCGTGTTTTAGGATTTGTTGTCTGTCGATGAGTAATTTTTGTAAAACATAAAGATCAACCCCGTTGCTGGTTGCAACAGTTTTCAAAATAAATAAATTATAAGTAATGAAACATAATAATATAATATGTTATAAACTTAAGTTAAATAAATCATAAAATTATAATAAAATGAAAAGGATCAGAAACTATAATTTATAAAAAGGAATATCAAAATAAAATGTAAAATAAAATAATAAAAAATCAAAATTATAAGAGAAAAAAAGTTTTAAAAGTCTCCTGATGTCTCTTGAGTGTAAATTCAGGTCTTGTTCTTCGCGTTGGAAAGTATTATCTAGACTTGGAGTAGTGAGTTATAAATAGTTGGCAATTGGTTTTGTTACACTTGTATTACATTATAAATTCAAAATAAATATAAATATTCAAACGATGCTCACTCTTTGATGACGAGTGATTTCGTCCAATTTCAGCAAGAGATCTTATAATTGGCAGTCTTGACATATTGTTATCTTTGCGTCGTTCAAACTGATGTCTATGTCTCACTAAAAGAGCCTCCCGAACCTGTAACGAAAAACATTATGTACGTAACAAAGTTTTGCTCCAATGTACATTCAAAACTTTATTGTCATCTATAAAAAAAAATGTCATATTTATAGAACTAATAATCTTACTAACTTTGTCTTTGACTTCAAAAGCGAGCACATTTTTATTGATCATGTTGTCGAGAACAAGATCCGTAATTTGTTCTAGACCACTAGCTTCCATGTCCAACATGACGGTTCCGTTCAGTAGCAAGCTTCTTAACTCAAAAAGGGAATGTAATGACAAAGTCGCTACGTGAGGTTTACTCCAGCGATTACCGCCTTCTTCCACATCCTCTTCAAATTTGATCCATCTAAAAATTGATTTTCCCTCTTAATAGTGTCGCTTGGAAATAATAAATTAGTATTTAATTTCAAGTAATTAAAAACAAAAAAAAAAACAAAAATTGTAAAATTGCCTGGCGGTTTCTTTCCATTCCATCTCGTCTCCGTCCTTGACCAGCTCCTCCATCTCGGAAAATAGAGGATGAGACTCGTGCGTGTCGTCCCCGACATCTTCGCCCAAGATAAATTGAACCCTTTGAGCAGGAGGCGTAACTGGAAGAAAAAAGTTCAACAATATAATATTGCAGGCACGTATTGGAGAGGTCCATTGAATCACAGTAAAGCGAGAAAAACATTGACATTTTTCTCGGAATAAATAAATTATTGTTATAGAAAAAATTTTAGGTTCTAGACATTTATAAAAATAAATTGACACGGCCTATATAAGAATTAAAATAAAATTGATGTGACATAACATAATAATAATAATAATAATAATAATAATAATAATAATTAATAATAAGAATAATAATAATAATAAGGCATGTGCAAATTTGGTAGAGTTCATTATGTCAGTGCCGCAGAGAAAGAAAAGTTATAGAAGCAGACATAATGCAGAGTTAAACATTGCGATAAATTAACATAACAGTTTGCCTGATAACGATGATGATTTGTGTGTACTAGATTTGTCTAAAAGAATGAGAGATAAAGAGTTTGACATGCAGAGCATCACATAAAATGTAATTGTGTTCTTCATCCCTCTTCAAGCGATAACATATTATAATCTGAGCAAATTTCATTCACCGTTAGCAAGTTAAGAATAGATTTATCAAAAAATCAATAATCTAAGTATTGGAAATTGAAAAAAGAATTAATTTTATTCATTAATAATAAAATAATATGTACATGCGTATAAGAATGTATGAATTCTTATTAACGTTCCAAATTATAATCACACTAAATACAGAATAATTGCTAATGGTGTTGATAAGAGAAATTAGAATTAATGCATGCAGTGACGATAATAGTAGGTGTATAGATAGAGCAATGCAAGTCATAGAGCCGCACTTATCACACACAATAAATATCCGGAAACAATTAACTGGTATATGCTATGTATGTGTTCGCGTGTGTGTGTGTGTGTGTGTGTGTGTATGTTTTGTTTTGTCTTTTGTAAACGATTAAAATTGCTGCGGTTTACCACGATGTAACGTGTGGCTTACGTATAAACTCGTTGTCAGGGTCACAGATACTCGCGAGACGACTCCTGCGCGCCATCAGCAATTGCTCTGCAATGCGAATTAAGAAATACCAATATCTACACCAGATCTTATACCATCGCGCTACGAGCGACGTTGATAAAAAAATTGATTGGGGTGGACAGGTGCTTCTCCGTGGTCTTTGCCTAACTATACAAGAATACTTGAATATTGTCATTGCGCGCGTGTGTCACCCGATTAATTGCTATTGTGCATTTTATATCGAATATATTTAGTGGCTCGCAATCAAATATTCAGCAATTAATTTAATTCCTTAGTTTTTAATCATATCGATGAATATTTGTGATTATGAATGAGAAAACGATTTCTTTAAAAAAAAAAAAATGACGACGAATAGGTACATAAGATATAATCTGAATAAAAGTTTTCGATTGCGTCGAGTCATATCTTAATCTTATAATAGTGGAAGACTATATATAATGAAGCACCGATTTTCACTTTATTTTCGCAGTCATGCCTGCGGGTGGAAAATTGACAATAAGTAATCATATCACGCTGCGCTTTCGATTCTTGTGACAAGCTGCGAGTAGCTATGGCGTTTAATTGCTTTTTGCTGCGAGTTTTGATCTCCGACTGTATAGTGTCATTTGCATCGCTGACAATTCGCTCCGTGTAATTATATCAATCGTCGATCGTCATAACATTTTTTGATCAGCACTACGTGTTGCTGCTGATCAATAATATATCGCCCTATGACGTTTTAGGTGAACGGCCTTCTTTTTGAGGCTTAGCAACTGGTTGGCACACTGCCATACATTTTCCTCGCGTGTTTCTCGCAATCATTATCATCATCATCATCATCATCATCATCATCATCTCATCATCATCATCATCGGTCCATATCCGAGACTATACCGACTGGGACAAACGTCAATAAAAAAACTGTTTCAGTTTCACGAGCAACAGACTGGAGATTGCATGTGCCGCTCGAAAATTCTAAATTCTTTATTTGCAATCACACACGGAGTGTAGTACCAATTTTCAAACATTCACACTTTAGATCTAAAATGTATAGCTCACTTGAGATGCGAGAGCTATTAGGAGAGAGGCCGCGAAGAAGCATCGAGAGAAGAAAGGTATTAAGGGAATACTCACTGGGTCGGTCACTCTCGGAGCCATCCTCTTTACCCGAGCCATTGCTGCCGCGGGAATGGTGGTGCTTATGGTGCCGCTTGTGCCTCCGTTCTCCGGGCAGGTGTACACCCACATAGACCGTGTGTGCTCGATGACCTGGAAAGAGTAAATAAAGGGATAGCCCCTTCGTCAATCCGAAGCGGCCGCCGCAGCTGCTACTGCTGCTATTGCTGCTGCAATTCTCTCTCTCTCTCACTCCCTCTTTTTCTCTCTGTACACGAGCTTGTGTTTGCGCTCTAGGAAGCCTATACATATGCCTCGCTCTCGGTGCCATAATACAGCTTGAACAACATCTTGCGACGCGATTTCACGAGTTTCAATGCTGATTACCTTCCTTCAATCTAACTATTTCAATCTATTTGATCAACACTTTTTTTTTCATTTTGATTTCTGCTTTAAAAAAATTAAACAATAAATTGTAAACCCTTACCTAGATGTATGTTAATTGCATAAAAAAATTAAACTATTTAGATTTTCAATCTACGTTTAAATCGTCTCAAGAATAGGTTAGTCCAGAATTAAAAGAGAATAAATTAATTTGTAATTTTTTGAAGTGAAAAAATTATTATTATTTTTTTTTTTTTTTAATGAAATTTTGATAGACTTTCAAAAAAAGTTTATAATTTAATCTTTAAGTAGACCGATGTGACATTGTGAAACAAGAAGTGGAAGAAGAAGAAGAAGAAGAAGAAGAAGAA
>JAPYZE010004271.1:0-11008 GCA_030522805.1 Leptomastidea abnormis
TATATATATATATATATATATATATGTAAGCTATAGCTAGACTCAACTATATATATACATATACGTAAGGGGTACTTGATTAACGACACTACGGAATATTCGGTTACGGAGTCGCGCAAGCTAATTAAGCTGAGAAAGCCTAAAATGTTGTATGTGTATGTGTGTGTGTTCCCCAAGGGTCTCTCACGTGGGTAGCTTGATATTCGGAAGAGGTTGCTGCTACTACTTATATTACTACTGCGACATGAGAGAGAGAGAGAGAGAGAGAGAGAGAGAGAGAGAGAGAGTCTTGCATTTGACGTTGACGCGAATGAGGCCCAAGCTATATACATTGTGTGAGTGTGTGTAAGCTCTTTTTCAAAAAGCTGAGTACGCTTGCGTTGTAGTGTGAAAGCCAGACCCTTAACCTTTTTTTTATATTATACAACTTGGCAAAAACTTGATCGTCGATCTTTATTTTTTTGAATATAAGAATATTGTGTATACATACCTTTGACGAGCGCTGTCGAGATTTCAATTCTTGTAGTAAGGTGGAGGCGTGTATTGACAGTAGACGACGACGTATGGAATTATGAATGAAAAAAAAAAATAATGGGATTGACAAGGATATGATTGAGAATGAACGATATGACAGTAGTTATCGTCTCTCTGTTGAGTTTGACATTTTCCAATAAATATTGGTTTTCTTTTTTCTTATGGTAGCAGATTTTGAACTACGTAATATATATATTATTTTTTTAATGATATAATAAATCAATTTTTTCTTTTATTTTATTTCAAGTTTTTTGTATTTTTATAAAATTGTTATTGATAAGTAATAATTTAAATTCATAATTTCCATTCTGACATAAAATGTTGATGGCATCATTGATGATGATGATGATGATTAACGTACAAAATAGTGATTGGCGTCATTTTATGACGTCGAAGGATTTGTTTATTGATACACACGTAATTTCTACAATAATAAGCTTTGAAAAATTTTTATGAAAATTTGAGAAAAATAATTCGTATTTTTTTATTGATTTTGAATATCAATATTAAGCACTTGTTTGTTATGCTCTTATTGAAACGATGTAACGATATCAACTCGACTCATATAAAAGTGTTCATCTTTACCTAAAATTTATATCTACTTCTCGTATTTTGAAAATACTTTTAAAATTTTTTTATTTTTTTATGCGTATTTGGAATAAAAAGAAATTAAAAAAAAAAAGAAACATGATCGACAAACAGAAAAAAAAAGTTTTTTAGTTTGTTCTAAAAAATCTTTGCATCAACTTTTTTTTCGCTCGCTTACACTTATAACTGTAATTTTTTAGCACATTTGATTCTTTCTCTATTTTATTCAAAAGCATGAAATGATGTAAATATAAAACTTTGAACATCTATAAAGTTGATACGAAATACTTTTTTCTTTTTTCTCACATTATTCATGTATTTATGTACAAAAACTTGATAAAAAAAGCTATTTTGAAAAACAATTTTTATTAAGCTAATATTAGACATAAACGAATTAAACTAATTTTTTTTTTACTCGATCAAAAACTCGACTTTTACGAAAGTTCTAATGATCGACAGTTTATTATTTTTTTTATTTATTTTTTAACTTTTTCTCAAAGCTAACTTTGAATGTAGGTTTGCTTGCAATCATATACAGCATCAAAATAAATGCAACGCAGTGGCTATTGGAATTTTTTTTTATTAATTCGTAAAAAAAGATTACATAGCATAAAGTTTCATTTTCAACAATAAATAAATAGTAAATAAAAAAAGTGAAATTGACAATTAACGAAAGAAGTCGCTGCCTGGCTCAGATTTATAATATGTATATAAGAAAGATACAAAATAAAAATGATTCACGTGTATATGTACATTACATATTTTCTTTTATGCAAAATCACAGCCCGTGATATACAGGCGAGCTTGTTTGTGTATGTGTGTACAAATAAAAGAAAAATTTAGGTAAAAGTACTTATTTTATTTTATTTTTTTTTGTTTAAATTTATTTGATATTTTAATCACCATGGAAAATATTGTTGGATCGGCTTAGTCTTTGCGTAATCATCTTTGTTTTGCTCAAGTGCGTTCGGCGAGAGGATCGGGTAATCAGTCATAGAAAAGGGACCGTTTTGTATTATTCGTCGTTGATAAAAAAAAAAAAACAAAAAATAAAATTAAATGCAACATTATAATATTGAATGCTTCGATCGGCAGCTGAGAAACATTTTATGATAGAACGTTTCACTGAAACCTTTTGTCGTCAAAACATTAGATAATTTGATTTGACATTTAATTTAAAGTCAAGTGAAAACATTTGTAAATATCTTCAATCTTTAATAATTCATGTTCACCAATTTTTAAAAATCAATATAAGTTACAATATCTCATAAAATTTTTCAACGTTTAACGTATAAAACCGTTCAATTAAACAAGTTTATAAATAATTTGATCAAAAATGGTTTCTAATGAAAATTTCCAAACGCAGCTACTGTGTCGTCAAAAAGTGATTTATTTTTCTACTTCATTTTTTTTCCTTTCTCTTTTTGTCATTTTATACGCAAATATCGCATAGACTTATATTAATAGATACCTTGATTTACTTTTTTTTTTTTTTTAACTTTATCTAACTAGCGGTAACAGGTTTTATTCGAGTGTCCATAATCACGCAAACAAGAAACCGCACTTTTACGAGGCAACTAACATCAAATCGTTTATTTCTTGGATGTTTCGAACTTCATGGAGTGCGGCACATTGTGAAATTCGTCACTCGGTTTACGTATTCACTAGCAAGTTATGCTCCTATATGACATTGATCGACGATACAATCCTCGATTATATTAAATAAAATTTATAACTTCATATTAATTTATACGAGGAAATGTCTACTTACAACAGTGTTTGTAAGCCGTTAAAACAAAATAAATCGCAATTCAACTTGGTCATTTTAAAACAATCGATAAACACCGAATGTTAGCTCGGCTGTTAGCTGATCAATGCTTCAACAATTCGATTGCTTTAAAATCTCTTAAATGTTAATTATATTCAACAATAAAATTTTTACAAATATTCTGATATATTTTGTTTTAAGACGGTAAATTTATAGTTAGCCATTAATAAAAACTGCAGTTATTTTCTAAGCAGCATTTTTCATTTTAACACTAATTATTGTACAAAATTGTAAAAAGTTGCATTTTACCATATGCACACCATAAAAAAAAAAAGAAAGGAAAGTAGCTCGAAATTCACTTTCTTTACTTTGCACCACTGACGGATCGACAAAAGTCACAAGTCCGAGTGAAAAGCTACAAAGTCGATACAATATCTAAGAAAACGGTAGTAAAAATAAAATAAGAAGAAAATAAGACAGAGAGCACTCGCCTTTTCTCTTCGGATAAGTTCTAGTTTCTAGGACGAACACCAAAGCTTACTTTTTTTTGTTCAATATCATTAAATTTATCTTATATTCATTTTTTTTTTTTGTAATAACGAACACATTCTAACCAAGCAGTAGATCATTCTTTCTCACTGACTATCACTCTATTTCGCAATCGCAATCTCTCACGCATGATTTTTTTTTCTTTCATCAACAAGCAAATAATTCATGAACACACGACGACGAGAAAATTACGCACACGAATATTTATAATGCATACATGTATGTATATAGCTAATTCATGAAACTGGACGCACTCGGACAGGCACTCGTTATAAACCGAATTTAAAACGAATGACTTACAAAAACATACGACAACGAAGCAATGGTTAAAGAATGTACAACGCTATAGGAGCAAGAGTGTGGCTTTATTTATTATAGTAATCACTATTTTTTTTCAAAGTTTAGCTAAAAACAATATTTTCAGATAGTGTGCGAAACTTTGAAAAGTTTTGTGGATAACTAATTTTAAAAAAGGTAGGAAAATCTTTCTACGAAAAGTTATAATTAAATTATTAACATTTGATTTTTAAATTAATTATTTACATGTTAATATGATATGTTAAAAAAATATCAATCTTTACAAGTACCAAAATTTTTGTGCATTTTCATAACTAATATTGTATAATAATTTTTAGGTAAAAACTAAATGGAATGTACAAATATGTAAAATGTACTTTCTGAAGTTGGTCATGTATTTCATAAAATATTATTCAAATTGTATCTGACTAATATTTTTTTAAAATTTTTCAAAAATGTTTGCATATTCTTAGAGACTGAAATTATAATTTATATCAAATAGAAATTTTTCATTAATAAAATAAAACTGAATAATCAGTTATTAAAACATGTTTTTAGATTAGTTATAATAATAAAATAATTACAAGGTTAATATCATTAAATATACAAATTTACTTTAAGTTATGGTACTAACGTTTAATTTTATTAACAATATCGTTTTATTGTTGAACAGTCATTAAAATTATCACATATAAAGTAAAAATGTGATTTTAAAAAAACCTTAGCAGCAAATTTTTCAAGTATACCAGCCACACTCTTTATACACCTCAGCCTGACGAAAATAACACTTTGAGCGAACAGCAACATTCGCTGTCCATGTATCATATAATTTTCTTTTATTTATCATTAATTTTTTTTTTTTGTTCTCGCTATTTATTCAAAATTAATCGACGAATCAAACTTG
The DNA here is from genome assembly GCA_030522805.1 of Leptomastidea abnormis. NCBI lineage: Eukaryota > Metazoa > Arthropoda > Insecta > Hymenoptera > Encyrtidae > Leptomastidea > Leptomastidea abnormis. The sequence continues at coordinate 4,641 of JAPYZE010004271.1, forward strand.
AATCATCTATATTTATTTTCATTTATCAAATAATTTATAGAACAACGAGGGAATGTCATAATATTCGCTCTGATGTTCACAAAAACAAAATAATAGACGAGTCCAAACCACCTTCGGTTTTAAACATCAATAAATAAACGATAATTTTTTTACACACATCCCTCCCCTCGGTTAGTATAGCTCGGTACAATCGCCGCACAAAAACCCTCAACTTCCTTAAACGTAAAAAAAAAAAAAATTTAATTAAAAAAAAAATAATAATCCTCTATAAAACAGTGATTTAAAAAGCGAGGAAGGCCCAGTGTAGTAGTGACAGTAGTAGTAACACGATGAAACAAAATTCGAAGTCGAAAGGTTTACAGACGATGCAGAGATAAGATGGTATAGAGTGGGCAATTCCTGGGTAGATCCCTGCTTCCACCCTAAATTCCAAGCTACGACTTTCTGTCCATTCATCCCTCTGCCCTCGGGCGCGGCCTTAACTTGCGAGGGCAAGAAGGACGAGAAGATGAAGAGGAGAAGTAGTAGGAGACGAATGAGCGAGCGAGCGAGCTAGGAAGCGAGCACCAAGAAGAGAGCCTGCGTTTGCCAAGGCATTGCCAACCAAGCATCTCGGCCAGTATGGTTTATGGTGTGCCTACTGCTGCTGCTGCTGATGCTGCTGCTTGCCGGTAGAATTTCCGGTGGCGGTTGCGGCGCGTCTACGTCTACGTCGCCTCGTATTATTAGTCGCTTGTTGTGGCGTCGTAGTAGTATTAGTACTACTACTACTATTACTATTACTAGTAGTAGTAGTAGTAGTATTTGCAATAACCGCTGCCGCCGCCGCCGACCCCGTGGATTAGGCGATTTTTTTATCGCTCGAATTGTTGTTCGCCACGTAGCCGTTATTCGTACCGCTGCTGTAGCAGCTGTTGTATTCCTTATTGTAAATCGTCGCGTATGACGATACGCCGTTTTGTCGATGTTTATTAAATCCTGGTTGCGTTAAGCTATTATCCTGCGCGTCGTCGAGTACTGGCATGCAGGCTCCGTTGTTGCTACGACGCTCGGCCGCCGACGATCGCGTTGGCTTTGTACTGCTGCTGTATTTTGCTTTGTAAAAATCGGAGAACAGACCGAGGAATAACAGACCGTGAAGTCCGATCCAGATCATGAAACTGCGCGGGTAATCGCATTCGGTGAATAACAGCTGGAATTGATGGGTCATTATCATTACGAATTGCACCTGAAAATTAAAAAAAAAAAAATTATTAGTTAAAAATTGAAGAAAAAAAATTAAAAAGTCTTATTGCATAAATAAATAAATGTATTTTACCATTTGGAAGGTGGTGAGATACTTTTTCCACCAGATGTACTTCTGGTACTCGGGACCCATAGCCGCGATCATGTAATAAAAGTACATGACGATGTGTACGAAGGTGTTCAGCAGAGCGAAAAAGGTCGAGTGGCCACCTGGTGCGAATTTCAGGCCCATCCACACGGAGAACGGCATGATTCCATGGTGGATTACGTGTAGCGTCGAGACGTGCTGGTTTTTCTTACGCAGGATGAAGAATAGCTGTATGGAAGAAGATAAAAAAAATTTTGGTTTAGTCAAAATTTTTTCTTCAGATATGTATAAAGAGCAACAGGTGCATTTACGAGAGTGAAAAATAAAATTTTAGGGAAGAAAATTACATGCGATACAGCTATCGGTAAGGTGACACTGTATAATTCTTTTATTTTTTTTTTATTTTATGTTGGATTTGTTAAGGATATTATTGCAAAGAGGCTTATATTATGGCCTTGAATAACCAGTCGATTGATCGAAATTTCGCGTGACGCATATAGGTATACACACACGTATAAGTGGCAATCAAATTGAAAATTATCTTATGGGCTATGATGATTACGACGTATATAGACTTCTTAGGAGGGGGTAACAATTAAACTTATATGAAAAATTAAGTAGTTTAATAACTGCGCAAACCATTTTAGATATATATATATCTCTGAACTTTTTTTTTAACTCGTCATGTTAAATAAGTATATTTTTACGTAGTTTTCGATTATTTAACAATTTTATAACCTTAATTCTCTTTTTTTGTAATAAAATAAATAATTAATTAAAATACATAGATATGAACATAAGTGATAATAAAAAAGATAAACTATTCCACAGTTTTTAGGTATTATCTACGTTTCAATTTTAATTTTTTTCCTAAATAATAAAAAATTAATTAATAACAATAAAAAATAAATTGGTATGACCATGTAAACAATGATAAAAAAAAAATAAATTTTTTTTTTGTAGTTTTCAAATATTAAGTTATCATTATTTTCTTATCCTTATTTTTTTTTTCAAATTAAACAAAAACAAAAAATTAAAAATAATTTTTTAAGAACATAAATAAGTATACAACAAAATAAAAATAAAAAAGATAATGCATACCGTATCGAAGAATTCGGTAAACTTGCTAAAGTAGTACCACCAGCAGGTTGCAGCCATACGAATAGCCAAGCTGTTATTCGAATAATCAACTGGTTGACACCGGAAGCTGTAGCCCCTCGCCCAACCGCTCATCAAGTACTGAAACATTCAAATCAAGTTCGATTGTTATATATATATAGTTTGGCTTGTAGGTCTCGATAATGGGGATGGGTAAAATCCGGTGTTGTGGCTTCTTCTCTCCCCCTTCCTCCCCCTCCAGCTGAAATAAACAATTTTCAACTCGGTTTATTTGAAAAGCTCTTATCCCTTATTTCAACTCTGTTCTGAATTTTTTTTTTTTTTTTTTGTGGCTTGGTTCTTTATAATGCGTTGCAATAAAAAGTATATACATTTTGAATTTTAAAGAAACGCGCTCTTCTATATTTTACATCATAAAAGAGCGTACATTTATCAATAACCAGTCTTGTTTATCTATGCTAATGTACCGTGAAAAAGAAATAAAAAAAAAAGGAATAAAAGTAAGTAGAAGAATCGAAGAGGCGATAATGCATTATGTTCTTTTTCTATTCCTTCTTTATTTATATTTTTTACGTCTATACGTCTTAACTCCAATTAACTTGATTTGCGTCAATAGATTCTTCAAGCTCTGCAGGTGTGTATAGGTATATTATAAAAGCGTGTTTGATTTGTGATTGTGTATAGACACAATATCAATACTAATGTGAAAAATCTTGAAAAAAGGCATGAACGAATGAACGAGCTTGATATATAAACTTGGCAAGACATTTTTTGCGATTTATGCAAATTTGGTGTACGAAAGAGCTTTGGATAAGATTAAAACGTATTTTATATCTGATTTTGAGAATAAGGTGATTTTGAATTCAACGTCATTGCATATTTTGTTTGATGCTTTGAAAAATCAAGTTTGTTTAATGGTCATGAAGAAACGATAAATTATTGTTATTTAGATGAGAAAATTGTTTTTTAATGATTTTTTATGTTTTAATATAACGAAAATTTTTGAAAATATGAAATTAATTAATCTATCATGTTTATAAGATAAAAATTACCTAATGATTCAGACATGAATTCAGTTCTATAAATAATCGTTGTAAGAGTACAAAAAAAATATCTAGTTATAAAACTCTTATCATACCAGATAAAAGTATATCAATTTTATTTCTCATTTAATGCATCATGTCATCATCTATACCAATCATTATTGCAAAAATTATTGAAAACGATTAAATAAAATAAATTTACAGTGAGAAATTAATTTTAATGTACAAATTAAACACATGAAATATTTTAATGTATGTATCTCTGACAATTAACCAATTGACTTTAACAATTCTATTCATCACTTAAAATAATCAAAACTACTTTCAAGTGAACGAGTCTGGAAATATCAGGTTTGCTTGTATTTAATATGTACTGTCATTATAAATATACGAACTACAAACATAATTTTGTTTATTTAAACGTGACTATTCTCTTTTGCATTAATTTTTTACAAATACATTAAAAATTGTCAACAAATATTAAAAACTTATTTCACCGATAGGGAGGGAAAATAAAAAAGATGAAAAGGAAAATTTGTAAAAATGATTTGCAAGAAAATTTATAAAAGGAATTATCATAAACACAATAACACGGTAAACATTGGAAAATTGAAATGCAAATTGTTATTTACCATCGTTTTTTTTCATATACCTGCGTCATATAAAAATGGGTATAGTTTAAGAAAAAAAAAAAGAAAAATCTGATATTATAGAAGACTCGCGAATGGCAGCAAAAAAAAAAAAAGTAACATATTTTGCTTTTCAAGTCATCAAAGAGTAATGTAACACTTAAAAGTAAAGACTTCCAAGACTTTGCGATAAATGAATCATTCTTACACAATGTATTTAAATTTGACTTTGAAATTGACATATTATGAAGTGCAAACTGGTATCGCACCCACTATGCTTTTTATTCTTTTACATATGTAAAAAAAAAAGAAAAAAAAATTGATTGTACGCGTATTTTCACCCTTAGATAATTTAATGTAACACTATATGTTTCATAATAATAATAATAAAAATAATAAAAAAAAATAAAAACTCTGATAACGTTTTATTATTAAATTTCAACATATAAATAACTTACAGCTTGCAATATCAATGACATCATTATGACATCATAAGTAAAAACGTAAAAATCAATTCAAATTTTAGCTACCGAAAGCACTTAAATTTTTCTGCATACCAAAACAATTCAATCCACCCATTAAAAAAAAAAAATCCTCAAAATATTATCATTCCAAACATCAAGAGACCACCCACAATCATAATATATCAACTCCTACCATATATCTTAGCCTTGAAAAATTTCAAGCATAGTCGTCAACCCACATTTACACATTATATACGTAAGATAGAACCTGACAAACGAGCATCTCGCCACAATTTCATCGTCACGGAAATCAACAGTAAACTATCACAATCATCATCATCATCATATAGAGGGTCACCACACATATAGTATCTACATGTAACATATATATCTATAAATCTATCGGGTTCAGCGACATCAACGTGTCTTCTCTCGTGTGGCCCCGTTACATATACCTATACCTACTATGAGGGGAAAAGAGCAGTGGGAGGAAGGGAGGGGGGGGTCCAGTTGACTTATTTCCGAGTTGCACTCGCTCGCGTTATCCTCGGCAAGCATCACACACACGACAGACATAGCGTGCATGTCTCTTTGCTTATATCGAGAATCGATAAAAGCCCTCTCCCCTACATACTATCAATCCTTACCTTCTCATTCCCCCTCTCTCTCTTTCTATTTCTCTTTCTACTTTGCAAAGCTGTGATGTACACTATTTTGATTGCATATACGCGCAGGTATTGCATTTGTGATCTATGGTGACTGTGATTTTTTGGATTTTAAATTGAGTTAATTTTTTTAGGGAGATATTATTTTTGAGTTTTAAATTATTATTGTTGATGATATTCAAGGAATTTTTTTAATTAAGTATCGAATAATGTGTATCATATAGGATTGATTAGAGCTTATAAGTGAATAGAGTATGTATTCGATATTCGTGACATAATATAATATACGTTGTACATCGAAATAATCAGCGACGTTGAATAATCTATCGGATTAGCATAAAAGCATAAACAATTCCTTTAATTATTTTTTTTTTATTTTTTTTTTTATCATGTACTGATATTTAATTACTACCGTATTTTTTTCTAAAAAAAAAAAAATCGTTACAATTCAAACTCGTATTACACTTAATAAAAACACATACACAAATACATAAATGTAACAGATTTATAAACCTTCGACACTTAAAATGTCATTTAAATTTTATTGATCGCAAACAACAACAACAACAACGAAACTAATCATCAACCTTATAAAAATCTACCCACAAGCTCAAAGAACAAAAAAGAAAAAAGTTTTTAACCACAGGTTCATATATTATATATATACAGTATTATGTATATACCTATATACCTCTATTAAATATCAGGTCGCGAACAATGCTAATTAACGATTTGCCGCAAACGACGACTAGCAAAATCTTCCCTCCCTCCGTCCCTATATTCTGTATATAATAAAGCTGCTATACCTATACCTATAGGTGTACATATATACATAATATACAAAATCGACCAAAGGTGTAATTCTCTGCTGAGACTTTGCACGTCGATATATATACATGACGTCGTCCACACACTCACGCACGCAACATAACACAACCCTTCTCCTATACTTTTCTCTCTCTTTCTCGTGGTGCATGTATATCGGTATATATGTACACCCGCATAATGCAGATGGTGTCGTGTGACACGCAATTTCCAAACATAATCTCTCTCTCTCTCTCTCTCTCTCTCTCTCTCTCTCTCTCTCTCTCTCTCTCCCTCTCTCTCTCCCGCTC
>JAPYZE010004272.1:0-11007 GCA_030522805.1 Leptomastidea abnormis
GTTTAGAAAGCGGTATGGTGTGCTTTGCTGCTACTGCTATACTCTGACTCTCTGCAGCATATAAGCCAAGAAACGTGTGTGTCTATGCCATGCAATTCTTTGCGATGTATATATAAGATTCGCAAATGTGTGCGTGTAATAGTGCGGTATGAGAGTTTAAAGATATAGAAAGAGCTGAATATAAGAGATTGTTACTCTTATTGTTTACGCGTTGTTGCGTGACCTTTTCTAACTCGCTTCAAGCGCCTCTTTCAAGTATATATAATAATAATAATAATAATATATAACCACCAATTTTAGAAACATTCTGTCACGCTATATATCTTTGTCGTTTGAATTATATTCTTCTTCTTATTATTATTATTTTTATTATCATTATATCAATGAATATCATTATCGTTGTTACGAATCATGATTAGTATCATTTTTTTTTTTTTTTTTAAATTGACTACTCATCTCTTTTTGTCTGTCTATATATTAGTTTCTTTTGTTTATATTTATTTTTTTTTATTTTTGATTTTAATCCTGTATATATAAGTAAAAAAAAGAATTTATTAAAATTATATGGATATAGCTAGTTTGTATTAAAACACGTGCTTCATAGAGTGTACATAGTTGGAACGTCTTGCAGCGAAATTGATTTATCTGCTTCACAGCGCATTTAAGCAGCCTTAAAAATGTTTTAAGAAAAAAAAAAAGAGGTCGGGAAAACATTTTGATAAAAACTCTCTTCTTCGAAATATATAACGTATGTATATAAGTCTATTTTATTTCTGCGCCAAAATATAATTTTTTTTAATTATATATACGTAATTTGAAACAGGATGATGATGATGAGGTGTATTTTTCCAAGATGCATGGGTATTTAAAAGTCACGTTTTCGCGTTCGTGCTGACATATCTCTTGAAATTGATTAATCAAGTTTCTTGTGATTCTAGTTAACTCCAAAATTTATATATTTTTTTTAATTCTTTTTTTTTCTTGTTGCATTAAATTAAAAAGCAAAAAAATTAAAGAATAATCCGAATATTTATAAAATCAGTTAAACATAATTTAGTACAACTTCACCGTTACGAACAGCACAACAACGAAAGCGTGGAATAAATGTTGGAACTGCTTTGTTCTTAGCTTTGTCTTTACGGAAATGAAGTTAAGAAAACAAAAACGGATTACCAAGAAATTGGCTATAATTTTAAATTCACGATAAAGTGTATATAAATCTTACAAATGTAAACTTCTGGTAAAAACTTTAAAAATTAGACAGAGATTGATCTACTGGAGCAAAGTATAGTTTATAGGTATGAGTTTGTCGATTATAAGTAAGAAAACAAAAAGGTGAGAAATGTATATATAAACGAAAGAATGGACATACATAAACGCTCGCACCCACATATTTATAATATGTGTACAAGACTCACATGTGCAATTCTACTTGCAGTACTTATATATACGTACAGTGTACACACACCAGTCACACTAATATATTTATATAGATATACACACAATTACGTGCGCACGCGCGTATGTATATATACCTACATACACACATCTGTGTAATTCTCTGTACTCTACTACCTATATAATAATGGATAGAAAGAGAAAGCGCACAAAGACCGACGCCAACATCCCGTTGCCGTTGCTGTTATTACTTGCTGGCTGCTCGCTCACTGCTGCAGCTATATGCTGTATATGTATAAATGTATACCTATATCTATGTATTTCTATATTGCAGTTGCAGCTGTTACTTCTGCTATGTTTACCATGTTTAGGGGATAAGGGAAGAAGCTAATATATGTATAACATGGGAAAGAAAAAAAAACCAAGAGCTATACGAGCTGATAATCTTTAAATCCGTTTGAGAAATATAGGGTAGAAAAATTAAAAGAAATAGAAAAGAGAGATAAAAAAATGTAGTCTGCAGTGCAATAGTCGCGCGGATGAGGGCTAGAGTCGACGTTGTCGTCGTCGGTCGTTGTTGTCGATATACAAGAGGAGGCCATACACCGTTAACCTCGTCAACGAACCGAGAGAAAGAGAAAGAGAAACTCACGTTTTCTTTATTCTCGACGTTATGGAAAATGAGGGAATGGAAGAAGAAGTAAATTTACTGGATAGAGAGAATAAAAAAAATAATGTAAAAATGGCTAACCTTAAAGTAACCGCCCTGGTAAAGCGTGTCGGGTGGTCCAAAAATTGCAACTTCCCATTCGAACATGTTGTCCTCGTTGACGAGTTTTACACGAAAACCTTCAACTGGTTCTTCTTGTAAGCTTTTGTATTCAAGAGCCAGGGCACGAATTGCACTACTCGTTGGTTGAGCCATCGTTTGTGTGTTTGTGTGTGTTCGATGTTTGTCTTTCTCTACCCCTGGGGTTGTTGCTGTTGCGCTGCTGGTATATACTATAAACTTTGTCGCCACTTGCCACTTATACACACAGATAGATAGACAATCACACACACAAATCTTTTCTTCTTTTGTGTTCACTGCTGCAGTAGTTGCTCTAACACGAAACGTTCCACTCACTCTCTCGCTCGATTTTTCACGCAATATGTGTTGTTGAGAAAGAGAGAGAGAGAACAGAGCAAAATATCTCACTTGTCTCTTCCACGGAAAACAACACCACACTAACCAAAGACGGCGGCGGCTGCTGCTGCTAACTGAAGCTTACTGCTCCGATTCTGATGCTTCCGCTCTCTGCTCCGCTGCTGTCGTTTCTATTTCATGCGCACCTATTTTCTCCTCTCAGTCACTCTCTCTCTTTCTACCTCAAAAACGAATTTGAGAGACGTACCTCTCTCTCTCTCTCTCGATTTTAGGCTACTGACTTTCCGTCACTTTTATATATATACTCTCTTTCTCACCTTAGATTTTTTGACGACCCAAAACAACTTTCTTCGCACTCGGTCCGAAAGCAACTGCTGCTTAGTAGCCAACAAGAGAGACTCTTCGGAGACGATGAAGAGAGAGAGAACAAGCGTTAGCGTACGCGTGCGTAGTTGTACATATATATGTGTGAGAAAGAGAAAGAGAGATCGAGTATGGGTGACTGCTGCAGGCAAAGGCGCGCGCGCATACAACACAACACAGCACACTGCACGAGGTGTAATGTGTCAAGAAAAAGTAAGTATACGACGAGGAAGAAGAATAAGTAGAACTGCATCAGCCACCAGCTAGTCCGTGCTGATGACAATATTGGCATTCACAACCAGCTGCGGCTTTGCTACTGATCTTACTTAGGTACTATATATATTGCAGTGGTAACGGCAAAAAGAGAGAGAGAGAGAATTGCTTTTGTTCGAAAACTGCAATAGGTAGATATATAATGCACTTATATGCACCTTTGCGCGCTAGCTGTAGACTGCACCACTGCACTTTGTTCTTCGTCGTTCCTTTTTGAAGATGTCGAAGAAGATTGTTGTTAAATTGTGAGTATGTGATTGATGCAGGATTATATGCTTTACAATAAAATATATTAACACCCTGATGCTTTGTATTTAACAATATCGACTTTACTGAAATTTAATTTAAAAGCCTTTGATAACGTATAATTAAAAATGAAACGGTATAAGAATTGTAACGCCAAATCTATGACTTATAACTGTAATTTTCGAAGCGTTTCTTTAAAGGTCTCCCCTTCCTCTCTCTCTCTCTATTTTGGAGTCGTGCTCCGAATTTCTCGATTCCAAACATATATACTTATAGCTATATACACGCCGCTCTCCAAGACTCCAATCGACACTTTGCTATATGAATATATAGATATAACTATATAGGTACTTATGTGGATCACTTATAGAGTCAATATACTCCGGACTCTCCGAGCTTAGCTGAACTTATGTTGAATTGCAACCGAGATATGTATAAGAGGTCATACAAGCCGTAGGCAATTGTATATATAGCACCGAGGCCGCAAAACTAAATAGGGTCTAAGATGACGGAAATTTATGATTTATTATAGTCTATACTGAAAACTTACAGGTATAGAGCTATAAAATTTTGTGGATTTTGGCTTCTTGACGCTTAAAATAATAGATATGATATGGTCATAAAATATTAAATAGATTTTTATATTAATCCTCTTTTTCTCTCATTAGAACATGACGCTTATCTTTAATATAAATTTTAATTAAAAAGTTTGGATTAATTTTATTGTATTTATTTATTTTTTATTTATTACAAAAAAAATGGTTTAATTGTTAAAAAATTGATCTCAATTAGAATCTACTTTGATGAGTTGGTTTAATTAATGTTTGTATAGTACCATAATTATTTTTTAATTAAAATAAAAAATTTTTAAATTTATAAGATATAATAAGATAAAACAAAAATATAAAAAAATTTATTATTTTGTTTTATTACTGGCTGGTGATTAAAATGGAATTGATAGAAATATAAAGGATATTAAAGCGGTTGTAGGTAAATAAGAATATGACGTGTGTAGATAATGTAGAAACAGTAAAAGTAAGAACTATATATTGATGTAGCATCATTTTTTTTAAATAACTACACTCCTTGATTTAAAATGTAGAAAAAAATTGAAAATATATAATTATCAAGTAAATATAATTATATTTTTTTAAGAAATTTAAAATATTAAAAATAAAAATTATAAATATCACATTTTATATAATCTAATAGGCACAGTTTATAATGTATTATTGTAAATGACATACCTATTGTAAATAATAAAAGTCAAATAATTTTAAATTTTAGTATAATTTATTTTGAATATATATATAAACATTTGTTACATTTTTTTTTGTTTTTCAATGTAGAACTTAATTTTATGAATGGAATAATTATATCATAGGTAGATTAAGATTACAAAGAGATAGATTGATAAATTTTGGAGATAATTAGAAAGATAATTAGTTAAGATCGAGGCTTATAGTGGATCGGATGAAAAATTATCATTTTCCGAGATTAATTTGGCATGAGATGTGTTGTTGTGCATAAGATGAGATAAAAAGATATTAGATAAAAAGGGAGAAAGAGAGAGAGAGAGAAAGACTGCTGCTCGCACATTGATAATTAGCGACATTAATAATTTGAATGTATCAACAAATGTTAAAAAAAATTATGTTCAGGAAGCAATCAAGTCGCTGAACAACGCTTAGAATTGAGGAAGCTATTTAAGCATTGTAAAAATATGCCCTGTTTGATAAGCAGTTGGAATGATAATTCAATTTTTATTTGATGAATTCAATTTAAAACAGTAGGATTTGTTTTTTATGGAAGAGTAGCTTTTTTCAATAGGAATTTTTTTCTAAATGTGGTGCTTACTATTTCGTTGACTGTAAACTTTTAAAACTTTCTCGTGGATACGTGATCGAGTTTTAAATTAGCAAAATGATTTTTCACTTAGTCGGTCTTTTTTTTCTTATATTTTAATAAAAAAGAATTTTGACAATGATGTGTTGTGCATTTACATATACGTTTAAATGTCTATGTTCCAGCAGTTTAATGACAATATATACATGATTCGTTGAATTAATTTAATTTGCTAAAAATTAGTGGCTGGAAGGACTGTTAAAATATGGATAAAATCGAGAGAGAATATAGTACGGAAAAAGAAGACAAGGAGATATGTAATAAAAAAAATCGATTAATTGGAAAATGGAAAAAACATCGGATTTTGTTATTAACAATAAGAAGACGTAAGCGGCGTGCGCAGCAGCCAAGACTTACGATATAATGTAAGAGGCGCTAGAGCGAGCGAGAGTCTTATCACAGTTGAAGCGTGTGAAAAGGAAAGAGCGCGAATCGGAGAAAAATTGATTGATTTGAAATCTATTTCATTTACTTTCTGTTTTTTTATCTTTTTTATCCATTTTTATTCGTTACAATATAACAACTACTTTTTAATCGCTTCGTACGCAGACTAGATTTGAGTACTTATTTGTTAAAAGGGAAGGGGAGCTACAACGTAATAATACAATTTTGAACAAACCTCGGGCTAACTCTGTATTTGATTGTTTGTTTGTATGTATGTGTACATGTGTGTAATTATGATTTCTAGACGTTTTGCCCGAGGATTTGTTCGCGCGTTAATCGCGAAGCGATATCGGAGAGACCGAGAGCTTACATATACATTATAAAGTTTAAAAGGAATGTCGGTGATTAAGAACTTTATTACGAATCTTATTCGTAAGTTGATAAAAAATTTCTAAAATTTTGTGATATGTATTGTAAAGTGAGGATGATTTAACAATTTATTCCTCCTCAAATTTTTAATTATTTTTTTTGTTTCTTTTCATTGCGATACATATTGTACATTATTTTTCTTTTTGCACTAGCTGCCTTTAATAAATTCGCTACCTTAAAATTAATTACTCAATATATATATTTATATATTTTTACGTATATAAATACATATACGTATTTATTATAAGGATACGTCCCATACGGCAGGGCCGGAAAATATTTTAAAATTCGATAAAACGAGCTTTTGCGCATTTCAATGTTTTTTACGCACTAAAATACTGGCTTTGCTTTCGTTTGACATACACCATAATCGTCTTTCCAATTCTGATTTTTCTGGTAAGGATCTCGAGTAAAGCTCTCCTGGAAGTCTTGTCTAGCCTGGCTAACAACATTTACGTACTTGTAATTACATATGAATAGTATATAAATTAATTAAGTACACAAAAAAAAAAAAATGAAAAATTTTAACAAATTATTATACTGGCAAGACTCGAGTCGATACCGGCCGAATGGAGCAACGCATCCAACTGTTAAAATTTATCATATTGTTTTTTTTTACTTTTTGTCACAATTTTAGGGTAGCCTCTGGGCGGACAAGCACAATTTGTTAAGTTGACATTTCAAGTCTGCACGAAAGAATACAATTGTCTTGTCAAGACAATTTTCTTTTGAAAATAAATTAGCTAACACGTATCACAGAATGCATATTATTTTGTCGCGTTTCGAAAAAATAAACATTACAAAAAAATATCTATTTACGCAGGAGCTTGATAAATGTTGAAAGGAAGTATATAATAACGGAGTTAAATGGACGCTGTGTCGGCTTAAAATCATTTTGTTTTGCTTACATGGATAATTTTATGATGAGAGGAAGAGACTACATGGAGTTAATTAGCCTTTATCGGGTCCTGTTCGCGCTAGACTAAATTATTATTATATATATAATTAAATCGATGAATATATTACAAAGTTAAATTTTATTCTTGCTAAGACAGCAGCATTTTTATTTGTGTATGATACATTGCCGAGCCGCTTTGCTTCTAAAAAAAAAAAAAGAAAACAGTGTAAATAAATAAATTAAATACATTAACAATAATATATAAATATGAATAAAAACTTACCGGAGACGAGCAGCGGTTAAAAGGCGAACCAGGTACTTCAGTGGAGCTACTGATTGAGTAAGGTGTTGGTCACCTCAGAGATGGATAGCAAAGGACTCGTAGCGTCCGATTTAGGATCTGCGAGGCAGACGTTATTGGCATCGCTGAGTTGATCGAGACCGCCGGCTCGTGATAATACGATTCGCTGCTGACGGTGCTGTTGCTGCTGCTGTTGTTGTTGTTGTTGATGCTGTTGATTACGGGCGTGCTGCTCGTGGTGACTACCGACTGTTCCGTCACCAGTGCCGTTGCCACTGACAGTTCCGTTTCCGACGATGACGTGCTGCGACATCAAAATCAACGCCTATTACTTACGACTAATCCGATGTGTTTATTATGCTAATAAATTTGCAAATCAAATCATGCATATTTAAAAATCTATTTTTAATCTAAATTTTTACTGATAAAAGAGTTAAAATTTTTAAATAAACTCGAGCAAAGAAAACAAAAAGAATAAGATACTGATAAGAAGAAGAAGAAAAAAAAGAAACAAGTGCAAGGTAATCATTTGCATTATTCAGTGACACTCACTGAGGCGGGTGCCGTGGTGGTGCGGTTGGGTGATGGTGGTGATGATGGTGGTAAGGATAGTACTGGTAATGATGGTGTTGTTGTTCTTGTTGCTGAACCCCTTGCCATACCTCGCTGCCAGCCGTATCAACCTGCTGGCCTGCTGTCGACGGATGGTTTTGGTAGCCACTGCTCGCGTAGTGCGCCGACGTTACTACCGGATAATGTTGCTGTTGTGATTGCTGATGTTGTTGCTGCTGTTGATGATGCGGTTGATGCTGCTGTTGTTGGTGATGATGGTGATGGTGCGGTTGGTGTTGATGTTGATGATGCTGGTGATGATGGTGTTGTTGCTGCTGCTGTTGTTGTTGAGTCTTAGAGCTAAGAACACGAGGAGGACTTGGGATGGAAGGACTCTGACTGACTGGGGAAGATCGCTTCCATTTACATTCGCCGTTCAACGAATTCATCTCTTGTAGACTCTTTAATGGATCGGAACGAGCTAGAATCAAAATAATAGTTATTTTAATAAAAAATAGTTAATAAATGAAGAATAAAAAAAATTAGATAAGTAAATGTGTCTTACGATCGAGTGGATTACGAGCCGTAGCAGGTGGACTATAACTGCCGTTACTTCTAGGCGGTGTCCTAGAGGCCGCGGAGGAAGAGGGTGGCGCACCCCACATAAGGACAGTCTGCCGGAGGGGCTCACTACCAGCAGGCCCCGGAGGTCCATACACCTCGGATTTAACATCCTCCATCTTGGGGGTGAGTACAACACCGTTATTGGCCGCGGTAGCCGGTGAGCTACCTGCCGAGTTTGACGAACCAGAAGCTGCACCCTCGAGCGAGTGTCGACTACCAGCCCTAGCACCGACGATCCCTGGCTCGGTCGAAATATGCTGTTGCTGCAGTGGAACGGGACTGCCGGTGAGGGAGTGATAAGCCGAACGCGTGTCATTGGTGGGTGGACCGGTGGGTGCGTAAGAGCCGTATTTGGGTGAGTCAGCCGTGGCAGCCAGCTGCTGGTGACTCTCGTAAGTCGGAGGCAGCGAGACGTCGATGAAACCGTTATAGCCCGTTGACGCGTGATGATACTCGGGGTAGTACGAGCCTAATGGTCTGTATTGAAAGAGATTTTCCGTGGCTGTGAGGTACCTGAGAATTTCAATAAATTATAATTAATCAATCCAATTTTTATTTTTACATCAAAACGTATATCGAGGTGTAACATATTCTTGCTTACCTATTGTCTAACGCAGTAGTTGGATAAAGACTCTGATGATGATAGGTACCAGTATGACCAATATAAGGTCCAAGAGCAGGATCTGCACTACTCGGAGGTGGAGGTGCATACGTAGCCGTCGGATACATACTGTTAAGATTACCATAAGCGGCGGCAGCCACAACTGCAGCTGCAGCCGCACTACTGTCCGCAGCCAAGTAATCAACCGGACCCACACCAACTGCTACGGTTGGACTCGCTGCTTGACCACTGGTTGCCACTTGACCACTTGGTGGACCAGCTGCTGGAGACAGTGGTGATAACTGTACCGCCGACTGCTGACCTGCTTCAATTTTTTTAACTTTTGTTCAATGATCATTTATATCTTTTTTCTTGGTTTGCTTTAAATAATTATTTTACATGATTTTGTATAAATAATTATAAAAATTATCAAACATACCCATTTTACTAGCACGTTTATTTCGACACGTTGATAGAAAATCACGTAATTGTGTTTTGTAACGTCGATTAACACGTTGTGGTTGTGATTGTGGCGATTGTTGCTGCTGCTGTTGTTGTTGCTGTGAATGAGTTTGTGATTGAGATTGTTGTTGGGATTGTTGTTGAGATTGTTGTTGCTGTTGTTGATGATGATGTGTTTGGGATTGCTGCTGCTGCTGCGGAGCAGTTATTTGTGATCCCATACATGAGCTACCTCCAAGACTGTCGCTGTCTGAGAAGTAACTGTTCGTTAAACCTGCGTCCAGGTAACTCACTTTGAAATCCATTGTACGTTTACCCAATAAGTCACGGCCCTCTTCCTCCCTGTTGATTATTTTTTTTTTTAATTAATATGTAAATTTAAAATTAGTTTTTAATTATTTTTTTTACAAATTTTAACGTACATTAGAGGCCGATGAGAGCTGATGACGAAATCAGGCTTTGAATTTTTATAGACTAGTCTAGAGCTTGTTTGCAACCACTGCCATCCACCGTCTTTCGTTTGGTACCTATAAGCTATCATACCGGAAGCTCCAGTTTTCAACACTACAAAAAAAAACCACATACAATTATATTACTTAAAAATTAAAAAAAATAATTAAAAAAAAATATAATTAAAATTGATAACTAACGTTCTTGATGTGCACTAGCAACATAAGCTAAATCATCATAATGAACAAGATCATATCCACCAAGATTAGCCAATTCAGAATCCGAATATCCTAATAATAATTTACCACGCGGATCCATTGACACAAGACCAAGATCCAATTTGTGTTTACTTTTGAACATAACTTCTTTTTGTGGTACTTCAAGTAATGAAGGTGGACCGAACGGTGTACAGAGAGCGAAGAGCGCTAGCGCAGGCTCTTCGCTTTTACGATTCTGACCGTGAAGTTCTTTGACTCTGCCTCGGATGTCTAAGCGCTGGTAAGATAAATTGAAAAATAAATATAGATGTTATTATTTTGATTATAATAATATTATTAATTAAATTGATCTAATATTGTGTTTACTATACGATTCAAAGTCTGAGAAAATATATTTTTAGATACATATTATTTATATTTTTTATCGCAAAAGAAAAAGAGAGAAAGAAATTAAATAAAAGCAGTGGTAATTTAGTTAGAGAAATATCCCAAGCGAGTATATATGTGTTTTCTACACATCGCACACCTTTTTAAAAGCCAGACACTATTAAAGCCTTTTACGGTTACAGTTTCATTTTCATAAACGTCCATATAGTAGCAGTAGTAGCAGTAATAGCGGCGCTACAACATTTTTTGCTCTTTAGGTAGGTATATATACAACACGAACGAAAAAGTCACTCTCTTTCTCTCTACGTTTGGTCTGTCGGCGGTCTTTCCTTTACGTCCCTCTTTGATTTTTCTCTATTTTCTTTATTT
>JAPYZE010004273.1:0-34924 GCA_030522805.1 Leptomastidea abnormis
TATATATTCTAGAAAGAGATTCTAGTATGTATAATATAATATAATATAATATCAAGAAATTATGAAAGAGTCGTCGCAGTGTAATTTTGACATTGTGCATCTCAGGCTCTCGTTGCTCGGGCTTCGAGGCGAGAGGATAATAAAAGTTTGCTTGGGTATTTTAAGGAATGTTTGAGAAGGAGGTGGGACAAGGGACGAGTTTGGCGCGTTGATTTCTCAGTGGAGAAATACGCTGGTGACGGATCGGGTTGTGTGGGGGGGCAGGTCGGGGGCCTCGGTAAGGGCCCCCTCGTACCCCTATGCGCTTAGACCGAGCCGGTGAATTTTTGCCGAGAGGAAGTTATGCAAGACGAATACGACAGGTTTCGGACAGCTCTCTAGGTCGAGTTCCTGTAACAAAGACACCAACGTGTTGTTGTTTTTCTTTTTTTCCTTTTTTTTTTTCATCGTTGAGATTTTATGTTGTAAAAAATTTTTTTATTGAAAATACTTGCAAGTGTATGAATGTAGTTATACATGTAGGTCGATAATATCGATAAAAAAAATGACACGTTCTCGTTTTACTACAATAACTATCTACGTGTACATGTATTAATTTAGCGAAAAAAATTCGATACACTGCAGCTAACAGCAAAAATAACAAGTACGTTATTTTACTCGTTATTAAAAAGTATCAATTTTTTGTTTTTGTTTTTGTCAATATAATTAAAATTATTCAATTATAATCTCAATTTGAAATTAAAAACAAAAAAAAAAAATATTGTTTTTTTTTTCTAATAAACAAAATAAGCATGAAATAGATGTAACTCACAATCTCGCTGTCGTCACCGCCAAAGTCAAGCCAGAGCAGCCTGGCGCCGTCGTCCGCCGACATCCTAAGCTTGTCGAAGGGCCGATGCCACAGGGGCGCGGGCGGTGAGCCCGGACTGACGCCGTTGCCCGCAATGCCTCGGGTACCCGCGGCGTAGAGGGCGAAGCCTTCCTCGTGGTGTACCACCAGCTGGCAGGCCCTACCCTGCCACACGCAGCCTGTCGACAAACAACAAGCGCAGCCATCCTCTCAAGATTATGTCATTAATGAACAGCAAGCCTGTCTCCCTATACCCTACCTCCCTTTCTCTGACACAACTTCCTCCGTACTCCGTTGTCAGTTTAAACGCCCGCTACACGCCGTTCTATTAATTCCAGCCAACAATGCGAGCTGAGAATATTGTTGTAAAACGATTCTACATATTTGTATCGCGTACAAATGAATTGAGCGATAAAAATATTATAAAGAATGAAATTTCTTATGAAATTTGCTCAAATCTTATCGAATGTTCGTCGAATCGTAGAGAAATCTTTATTGGGAACGAGGTAACGTGCATACTTCGAGAGATAAAATTGCAGCAAAAGATAGTAAAGAAGAATATAAAAGCTGTATTCTTGGTCGTTTATCGGCCTCGTTGAGGCAAATTGCCATTCGTCTCCCCCGCGGAACTGCCCCATCCGCCTAAGCTGCTCGACGCTCAGCTTGCGGCCTCTTTCTCTTTCTCAATACTTTCAAGAACGTGAAATAAAAAAAAAAACGATGAAAAAAAAATTGAATTGCTACGCTGAAGAAGCAAAGGAAAAGGATCTCGACTGGATTCGATTTGCCTGCGCTCCTCGTATTGCCGAGATAAGGGGGACTGGCAAGTTTCTGCCCCCCCCCCCCCTGCCTCGCCTCTTCGCTATACTTCTTTGCCTTTTTCACGCGCCTTAAATTGCTTTTTCTCTTTCTCAGTTTTATCTGTCACATGCTTATCTGTCACGCGATTTTCTCCCCGATCGGTATCTCTCTCTTTCTCTCTCTCTCTCTGAACGTTTATTGATATCGTGCTGATCGTATGAATTTCGTAAAGGACACATTCGACGTAGAACTTTACTGCAATATTTTATTTCCTTTGACTACTCGAAAAATATTTGACTACAAACTTATACACAATTTGAAGATATCGACAGAGCAATACCACTTTTTCTCATCAATATAAATCTAGTATTTTCTACAAGATTTTAAAGTATCTCATAATAGTAGTAGTAATAATAATAATAATAATAACAATAATACTATTACAGAACATTGTTCGTTAAATATTTTATCATTTATCGTCCTATACATCCGAGGACAAATATTTGAAACACGTCGATTATTGACCCGAATAAAATAGTATTTGATGCCACCTGAGAATAGAAAAGCAATAAGAGGAAAAAAAAGAAGAAGGAGAAGTATGAGGAGGATAAGGATGAGAAGGTGAAGGCGTTTGAAACAAAAGCAACAGGTACTTACGAACGGTGTATTCCCTAAGAGAGTGGGCTGCCGCATGACAGCCCTGGACGATGGCCCTCGCCCAGGCGGCTAAATCTCTCCTGGTCTCGGCTCGCAAATTGTGCGTGACGACGCCGTCGATGGTGCCGACGCGCACGGCGAACGTTGCTCCATATTGAACGTTCGAACTACTTATCGAGGCTTCGTTTTGCTTCATCGGCGACGACACTAACCTGTAACCAGATCATCATCATCATTTTTTTTTTTTTTTTTTTTTTTTTTTTTTTTTTTTTTTTTTTTTTTTTTTTTTTTTTTTTTTTTTTTTTTTTTTTTTTTTTAAAATAATGATGTTTGATAAAGTTATAAAAATTACGTAGAACATATATTTGCCGTACAATTTGTTACTATTATAAAAGCGATAAGCGACTAATTTATGGATTTTTTTCCCCTTTTTTTTTTGTATAATAGTTTTAGTTGGAAACGGCAGAGGACAGGTGTGTTACAATTTCTGTCCCGAAGGGACGATAGCGTTGGGAGTAGTCCCGTCGGGCTGCAGAACCAACCACCAATAACATCGTTATTCGCGCGCGCGCGTGTGTGTGTGTGTGTGTGTGTTTGAATCTCGCGTGCAGGTATATGAGAGTATCCCAGAGTGCTATGAATAACTGAGAGAAATGACTGGGTAGTGAGTGTGTATGGGTATGCACGTGTGTGTGATCGTTTTCACGAGCTGGATTTCGTGTCAATATTTTGACAGATATTTGATGGTAAGTAAAAACTTTGTTCTAATTTACGCCTGATAACTGATAGCCCAATGAATTTCAAGAGCACCATCATGTATATATTATCAATTTAAATTTCATATTTATACGCTTTGTTTTTAAGCTGCATTTCACCACAAGTTTGAAAAATAAAAAATACTCGTGCTCAACAAAGAAAAATAAACAAATGATGACATTTGGATAAAAAAAATAAACAAATAACAACGATCGATAGCGCAAATAATTTGATTCGTATTTATTAGTGGTATATTATTTATCTCGTAAAAGTCACATAAATAATTGCCAAGTTAGGAAAAGAGCGTGGAATGGAGTAAAACAAAGAAAACAGAACGCAGCAGACCAGGTTGAAGGATGAAGAAGGGGGTGGGAGCATAGAAGATAACACTGGGGGAGGAATGGAGGGGCTTGCTGCAGAGAGAGAATGAAACGGAAGAAAAGCGGACAGAATTTTCTTAGAGCCGCCTGCAATAGAGAAAGAGAAACAGAGAAAAAAAAGAACGGGAGCTGGACCCTGGCCCCGGAGGCTAAGCGGAGGCGTTGAACGAGAATAAATGGCTTACGGACGAGGATCCGAGGGATCCGTTCTTCTTCTTTTCTCGACCTTGCACACCACCAAAAGGTGGAAGCGAGAAAATGCGGGTGCCAAAGCGAGGGAGGAATGGAGGTGAGGGGGGGGGGACTAAAAGAAAAGAGAAGAAAGAAACGGGTGGTGGGTGTGCGGACGTGGCTAATATGGAAGAGAACGCGTGCCGTAAAAAGGGGGGCCCAGTTTCGAGCGTCAGGGAGGGTGGGAAAGGAGGCGAGCCACCGTTCGAAGATTGCGAAATCCAGATAGATAGAGGCCAAGGGGCTAGTAATGGAAGAGGATGAACGGAATAGAGAAAGAGAGGCAGAAAGGGGAATAGCTGCAGCAGCAGCAGCTTTGGCTTTCGCTCCTCTTTCGACCGCAGCGAAATCACTTCCGACTTGCTTTGAGACTTGTTCTAGCCGACCTTACCCATTCGCTTTATGCTATTGTTTATTTCCTTTTTGCAACTTCTTTAACTTTTTTACCTTTTTTTATTATTCATTATTTTTTTGAAAAATTTAATTTAATAAAATATTAAATTTCGTCTTTTTTTTCAATTCTCTAAAATATAGTATCAGAGTGACGATTGGATCCTGATTGTAGCCTGAAAAATAGTAGATCTTAAATCACGGGGGGGGGGGGGTTCAGCGTTGAAAAACCTCTCAGCCATATGAGAGCAGACTCAGACTGGTTTTAAATCAAGGAAAACAATACAAAATTAAATTAAATAGTATGAAAATTAATTGCAATTCGGAGAGTAGCTGAAGCGCTCGTGGCAATATATAATAAAGCAAGCATCCGCGCGAATGAAAAACAAAGTGTCTCCAGCGTAATTTTATACCGCGTGCAAGCACTGAATAAATAGCGGGATATATATACATTGTGGAAAATATGAAATCGCAATAGGTGGTGCAGTATACAAGTCGTCCCCTTCTCGCCCCCCTTCATAAAATCAACGTGCTGTCGATATGCTGTCTCGTGTCCCGGCTTCGCAGGAGCAAACGAGCGCGAGGGCAAAATATATTATATTCCCAGTGTGAACATGGGGGGGGGGATGCGAAAACGTTCGCTTGCAATTTTCGGGCAGCATGTCGAACTCGTCATGAACGAAAACGCGAGAACTAGGCAGATAAGCACGTGCGAGCACTGCCAGGTTGACTTTGCCACCATTAACCTTATGCTTGCTGTTTTTTCTTTTATTTTTTCTTTTACTTTTTCAGCTGTTTGCGGATCCACGTGGGAATCAGGTTGGAAGGATTGAAATGCATTGCAGTGGTCGGACGTTGGCCACCTTTCAGAGATATTGTCTATCTTTACGGAACGAGTAGAGACAGTTGTGTTGCTCGTATATGGTTTGCGCGTGGAAAAATGATAGGATTAAAAAAAAAAAGAAAAAGAACGAAAAAACTTGGGCAGAATGCTGTCAGACCGAGGATGATCGATTGTACGCTTTTGAAAGATTTTTCACCAGCTCCGTGACACAAAGTTACCTCCAGCTTTTTCCTCTATCTCTTCCGCTTTCTTGTTCGCAATATTTATTTACTATTTTTTGTTGTTTATTTGGAATTTTTTTTTTTTGTTACTATTTGTTTTCTTGTTGCATTATCAATAAAGTTATTGTTATTGTCATTTTTAAAATTTTATTTTTTTATATAACACGTAATTTATTATTATCGACATATAAATACAAATGATTTATTATTGCAGAAACAATTTTATGAATTTACTTTTGTTATTGAAATATCAAACAGTATAGACATAATTTAACTAATTTGTTCAGTTAAATTACGAATTATAATTTTCAGTTGGCTGTAACTACGCTGCAGCAGCAGCAACACCAACAATTGGAATTAAACATTATCATGAAATACCAACATTAAGTTCCACGTTAAAGGCTTCATGAAAGTTGTTTAACATCGTCGAATTTTTGAGCAAAAAAAAAAAAAAAAAAAAATATTCCAAATTCCAGGAACAAAAGCAAAATCCAGCAAAAAAATTGCAAGCACTTGAAGCACGTAAAAACATTACGTACCAGTGAGAGGGGTGGGAGGGGAAGGGCTATTTAAATGTAATCAATCTTTCTGGTCACGTAGCTCGTATACATACTAGAGTGAGTGAGAGAGAGAGAGAGAGAGAGAGAGAGAGAGAGAGAGAGCAGATATGGTGGGCTGGAGTATAGTGCGTGCGGTTGCAAGTGCGCGTAAGTGCACACTCGAAGGCTCGCAACCGAGCGAGCGAGCGAGCGAGTAAAGCGCGTGTATGACCGTAGGATATTATGTATCTGTTCGTTGAAGCGTTCGTTTGCTCGGCCTGCTGGGGCCCCCGCATTTGTATTTGCAGAAACGTAGTCTCTGGTACGGGGGCCAACAAGTTCTGCAAGAGCGAACGAGCGAGCCACGCTTGTGCCAAGCGACTTGTTTAACCAAACAGAGAGAGAGAGAGAGAGAGAGAGAGAGAGAGAGAGGGGGGAGAGAGGGAGAGAGAAGGAGAGTAGCCTTGGCGCTCTAACGATTAATCATTCGCTATTAATTAACCGGGAATCGTTGCGCGTTTCTCCCGACTTCTCTCTTTCTCTCTATCTCTCCTCCACTCTGTGTCCTGCTTCTCATCGTTTCTGTACTCCACTGACGCTGACACTGAGAGAGAAAGCTGGCCCGGTTTAACCTACCCAGCTTGTGTTAATTTTACTGCTGCTGCTGCTGCTGCTAATGTTAATCTAAAACTGCGGGTTTGCTTTATCTCCTGTCTTCTTTACCTTCTCAACCCATCTTCGCTCCGTTAGTTATTGTACCTATTTTCTTTTTTTCTTTTTCTATTATCTATTATTAAATTACCGTCGAGCTTTCGAATTAACTTAGAGCTTACTTTTTAATTATCATTTTTGATTTTAACCGTAAAAATACCAAACGAATAAAAAATTATGGCAACATCGCACTTGACGACTCTGTGGACTTTTTAAATTATTTGAGAAAATTGACATAGTGATATATTATAAAAGAAAAAAATCGGTTCAAGCCCGCAAGAATAGCGAACGAAGGCAAAGCACATAGATGTGTGTATTTGACGCATGACGTGAAACAGCGGTTCGAAGGGTAGCAAGATCCTTATAGAAGCCTGGAGTTGCCTATACACGTGAATGAGCAGAAGGAAAAAGCTCGCAAGTAAGCTTGTGGGTGTGCGTTACGACCCTTAACTTTTACGATGTCTCTCTCAGCTAAGCCAAGTGGCATTCATGTATCAGTCAGGCCGATCAACTTTCTCTCTCATCCTCTCGGTCTACTTTTGCGAGAAGCCAAGCTTGTAGTAAGAGAGGTAAAGAGAGAGCTTGCAAGAGCTTGCGTATCACTACGGTACTTGGGCTCGCTGTATGGCTTTGAGCGAATAGTTGCTAAATGAGGTAACGTAACGCGGAATATAGCCTGATATGAAGACGAGCGATATCTTTCTTGGTACGCCGATAAAGTCGATCAGGAGTATCATATCGTAAAGTTTGATAATGCCGAAATAATCATGCTTCTTATAATATTATACTCAGAAAATGAAATAAAAACAAAAATAAAAAAAAAATTTAGAAAAAATAAAACTAAAAAAAATTAAAGGGAATTATATAATTATAAGAAAAAGTAAAATAACCTCGTGGCGATGAGCGGACAAGTGATGCTGGGCGATGCCCAAGCTTCGGGACTCCAGGGCGCACACTCGTATAGCCTGAGTTCCCTGCCGGAAACAGCACCGAAGACACTACGCCAGCCACCGGCGCAGCCTGTACCGTAGCCACTACCCGCTCCTCGTGACGTGCTAGCACTGCTGCCTGCGCCATCCTCGCTGCTTTCGCTGCTTGCTCTTCCGTTCTGCAAGTATACACATTTTTTTTTTCTTTTAGACAATTCTGTTTTTTGTTTTTTTTGTTTTATCTTTTTTAATGTTATTTATAATTATTATTATAATTTAATTCATTTTCATTTGAAAAAAAAAAATTTTATGGGCTAGGTAAATTATTTCTTATTCTTTTATTTGTTAATTTAACTTGGAATATTTGAAACTAAAATTTTTCTTTTTTGATTTTTCAAAAAGGCTGAAATTTCATGTACGTATATGTATGTACCTTTTCGAAATTCAAGCTTTTCTAAACTGCTCCAACAGCTTTTTTTTCGAGATTGCAGCAGTCATAACACACATTTCATTAAAAAAAAAAGAAGGAAAAAAAGGCACATTTAGAGCATACCGAGTGAAATCGAAAAAATGTTAAAAAAATAAAAAGAAGAAAGCATAAAAAAAAGAGAAAAATAATCATAAGAAAAATGAAAAGGAGAAAAAGGAAAAAAAATTAAGTAAAGTTCAAAACCGCAAATGGCAAACGGGAAAAGCAATGAAGTATATTTGCCGCGCGGTTGGTCTAGCCGAAGAACACCGCCGCCAGGTTCTCTCGTGGCAGTATATTTTCGGCTTACCGCGGAGGCCAGCAGCTCTACCAGCGTATCTCGACTCCTCGGTACTGGCTGTCGAAGAGAGCTGCAGCAAAACCAGGCCGAGAAAAGAGCAACATTTTTACAGCTTGCAAGTCTGCCAGCCCTGAGTGGGGATAAGGGCAGAGAGGAGGGGGAGTCTCTGCGTGCTTAAGACCAGCCGCATGCTTAATTGAAGCGTCAAGTTTTGACGGTAGCGCGCGCTCGGCATTTTCGCGGCCGTAAGTACATCCGAGAGGGGGAGGGGGGTTGTGGCGTGGGAAAGGGAGCTTGCAAGCACGCGATTCCTCGTTATCTCGTTCGCAGCTTTGATCGCTGACGCCGCGGCTCCGGGATGAGTCGAACTCGGGACTGAAAGCTCCGGGCCACTTCACGACGAGTGTCGATGATTCGTCGACCTCGTCGTCGCCCGCCACTGCAAGTTTGATGCCTCGGAGTTTCTCTCTGCTGCTGCTGCTGCTTCTACTCTCTTCCACATCCATTTACCGTCTCTCTACGACCATCCATCCTGGCTGGAAGCAATTAAAATTATCTGCGCTCACGTGCTTTTACATCCAGTCCGCGTAGCTTTACTTTTTTTTTATTTTAATTTTCATTTTTTTTTCGCTTTTTTTCTCTTCTTTTTATGAAATTTCTCTGACTAGCGTGACTTTTGAACAGAAATTTTTGGTTGTAATATACACGAATATTGAATTTTATTTTAAGTTTATTTTTTTGTTTTTTTTTAATTGGTGATTTTTAAATAATTGCTTATACAAAAATTTTTTTAATATGTTTTTGCATGTGCAATATAAATATGCATTTATACAAAATTCAGATAAAATAAATATACGTTTTGTTCATAAAATCAATATCAATATAAATAAACTAGCTCTAAAAGCGTTGAGGAAACTTTGTTTTTCAATTTTTTCGTTTTCAACGGTCAAATATTTTTCTCTGAAAACCGTGTACTTTTTAATGAGATTTTGGAAAAAGTTACATAGAGCTGTCTATTAAAAATTGTTAAACTTTTTTAATAAGATTGTATTGTTTATTAGATTTTTTTTTAAAAAAATTCTAAAATTAAGATAAAAATTTGCAATCATACATCCTTTGACGTTGTAATGAATACTAGTAATCCCCACCGTTTTTTGTTATCAAAAAATCTGGTCATCAAGTATTAATCACAGCTTACAACCGAAAATAAATTTAGTTCTTGCAAATTAAAAATTACAATATAAGTGGAAAAAAGCCAAATGAAAAGACGATATCTCGGTAAAAGAAAGTAAACATAAAAAAGGAAAAAAAAAAGAAAAAGATAGGAAAGAGATGAGGAAGGCACGTCCTCTCGTAAAAGTGCTTTTCGCGATTTCACTTCTGACTTCTTCGAGGTGTAATTACTCAGCCTCGTCTCGGAAAATAAAGCTTGCATCAGTCGAAGTGCGCGAGCTTGCAAGAGAGAGAGAGAGAGACGCATGTCTCGTTTCTTTCCTACCAATTCCTCTTTGCCTCCTCTTTCTCCTATCTCTCTCTCTCTCTCATTCCTTATCCTCATGCCGCTCTTCTATCATTCTCCATCTCCCTTCCGAGAATTCACCGCTGTTCATCCCTTGTCCTTTTTCATTTTAGTTAGAAAGGATGGAATGAACTCGCCCTTCAGCTTGCCACGTCGAGTCACGCTAAAAGAAATTTCACGCGGACGTGCGCTCAGGTTGACTATGTTGCTCTTCTCCTGCTCCTTTCCTCACTTTGCTTGGCGCAAGGATAAAAAAAAATGGAGAGGTAGAAAAAGAAGTTGGACAACTTTCGCTATTGCAAGGGATGGGAAGAGCATTTACGTGGTGGCAAAGTGCAATGTAAAAACGAGATGCCCTAACTAGCCCCCAAAGGTCTTTTTTTTTTTCATTTATCCTAAGCTGACCAGCTAATATTTAACCAAAAACATGTCACTTTTTACTAGATTGAATCATAAATTAAAACATTGTTTTATAAAAAAAAAAAAAAATAAAATAAATAAATAAATAAAACTGGTGTTTTTTATCCGGGAGATAAAAATTGCGAAAAAAATCAATGACAGTAGGCGTTTTGAAGTGATCGCTTAATCCGCAAATATAGCAGGCGTACAGGACATGCAGTAGCAGTAGCAGAGCAGCAGTATTTTGGGGGGAAAGGATGTATGGGCACATATATACACACACAGGACGTGGGGTAGGTCGAACTCCATACACCGTAGTATAGTAGTAGTTTGAGGGTCTGCGCGCACATATAAACCCCCGAGCGCGGTTGTCGGGTTCGTTGCAGCGCGAGAGGAAGAGAAAAGAGAGAGAGAGAGAATGAGAGCGTATAGGCAGGAGCGAGGGAGTATAACGGCGGGCTCGGCATTGCTGGGCCGGGGCGAGAAATGGAAACGCCATTACCCGACCACGTCATGTCCACGTACTTCCGTAACCGCGAAATCGCGTGCGGATCGCATCGAGGCTGCTGCTACTGCTGCTGGCCTGTGTGCTAGTGCCGCCACCGCTTCTCAGCCAGAACAATGGTAGAGCACATACATACGGCGGCGGCGGCGGTGGCGAGAGAACTGGAGTTGGAGCTTACAGGTGGGGAGGAGGTCGAAGGGTTGAAGAGGAGAAATGCAGGGATGAGGGGGGAGGGGGGGTATGGCGCGCAAGTGAGAGTCAGAGCTGTTAACTCTAATTGAGCCTGCAAAATGTTTCGCTATACTACTACTACTGCTGCTGCTGCTGCTGATGTTGCTGGTTCGGCTGTTCGATAAGTTCAAACTCCTCAACGCCTTGGTTCTCGGCTCACGTTATGTTGTTTCCGAATTTTATTCTTTTCCTACGAACCATGCATTGTACTAGCTGACGATCGTTATATACTTAAAAGTTACGGATATTTCATCGACTGTATAATATCACTTTATAATTTGAAGTTTATGTGAGCTATTCTTTTGCGTATGAATTGATCCATTAATACTACGTGACATTTACTTTGAAGGAGATCGTTTAAAATAAAATTTTAAAAACATGGGTTTTTTTCTTTTTTTTTTTGGAAAAATTGTTAAAAGTTGAGGAGTAAACAAAAAGAGAAGCTAAAGGAAGGGTAGAGTAGGGTAGGGGTGGGGAGGGGGGGGGGGAGGCATTAGTTATTTAAAATTGAAAGTGCTTAAGCGGATTTGGTAAATAGATGAAGCATCAGTGGAAGGAGGGAGGGTGGGAGGGAATGCAGGCAATGGGTCTGAGTAGTAGCATCGCTTACGAAAAGCAGCAGCATCGAGGCATCAAGGCTAAAGGGTTAGGGGGGCAAGGAGGATGGGGATAAGTAAGTAAGTGAGCAAGCAAGTTAAGTAAGCCGGATAAAATTTGCGAGCGAATCCTAATTATTCGACATCTTTGATTAAAGTCTGTAAAGGCAGATGAGAGGATGCTCCCGTAAAGATATACGTAGAGGAAGAAGGGGGTTAATAGTAAAAGCAGTAGTAGTAGTAGTAGTAGATAGTAGTAGTAGAAGTAGTAGGAGTATATGAGACGGAAAACATCGAGAGGCTGAGGGCAAATGTCAGGAGTTGCTGCTGTTGCTGCCTTCGAACGATGTTTGGGTAGACTGGAAAGGCGTGTTTGCACTGTATCCGCTCGCTGTACCCTCTTGCTCGCCACGACGACGACGACGACGACGACGACGACGAAGAAGGACAAGGAACGAGTTTGCAGCTGAGATGCAGCTGAACTGAGCGATAGAGAAAACGAGAAGATCGAGGAGGCACGTAGGAAAGGGAGATCGCAGAGTCAAGTGGATCCCACGCAAGGCTTGCTCTCTCTCTCTCTCTCTCTCTTCTATGCGCAGCTTGTACTCTTGTCTAGCGGAAACGTCCACTGCCAGTCAGAGCCATGCAAAAGCAGGATACTTGGAGAGGAAGTAGAAGAGTAGCAGAGAGTAGCAGAGAGAGAGAGAGAGAGCAAAACGTCGTGTTGGTTTTTGGTCGACTCAGAAGCTGCTCTTGCTGTTGCTTCTACTACTGCTTGTGAAATCTTGTTTGAATTGGAAACCTTGTTGCTTGACAGAACGAGGCAAACGGAGTGGGCTTAGTCTCCGGCTCTTAGGAGAGAAGGTGGAGAAGAAGAGATCCTCGTCGAAAGAGCTACTAAGTTGCTTATTTATAAGGAGATGATGATAAGAGTTTGGCCTTTTCTCGGCTCTTTCTCTCTCTTTCCCTCTCTCGAACTCGACAAGTGGCTCGCGGCCAATTTTCTACCAGGGAGAATCTTTGATTAATCACTTGCAGTTGAGAAAATAACAAGAAGAGTAGCTTGACTTTTAGCGCGTTCTACAAGTTAATGAGAGATAATTTCACTATGTTAACTCGATTTATTTTCAATATTTTATTTATTATTATTATTTTTTTTTTTAATTTTATCTTATTTGAAATATTTATTAGTAAGCCGTGGGAGGAATAGTTTGAAAAGTTTTGCATGTAGAAATTGCAATAAGCGCCTGATAATAAATATTTATCGATCATCATCACAGATAGAGAGAGAGAGAGAGAGAGAGAGAGAGAGAGATAGAATAAAGAGAGAAAAAAGTCGATGGAAAGATCAAGACAAACCATAAAATATATAAAATTGATAGAGCAGAAGGTAGGGGGAGGGGGGGGGGGGGTAGGGAGGAGGATCGGATGGTGTGGTGTGCTGGTGTGGGATGGATATTATTTGCAAATAGTTCGCATGCCAGGCAGAAGTTCATAGCGAACGAAATTGGACGTGCTCCAAGCCGCGTTCATTAAAATTAATTACATAGCCCGACGTAGTATATAAGGGAGTTAGGATGCAGAGGGGAAAGGCAGGTATTCAGCTTGCATATCGGCGATGCGATATTGGTATAGAAGAGGCAGAGGCGCAAGCTGTGCGATGCCGGCAAGGAAAAGGCAGAGCGCGCTCTCTCTCTCTCTCTCGCGCTCACTCTGGGTCTATGCTGATGCTAGTGCTGATGGTGGTGGTGGTGGTGGTGTTGGAGCGATTGATCAGTGGACGCTGACAGCACTTTCTCGGTTAAATCGCGCTCTAAACATTCAAAGGGCACGTGCGCACGTGGCTACATGATCTATATATGTGCTTATATATATATATATGTGTGTGTGTGTGTGTGTGTGTGTGTGTGTGTGTGTGTGTGTGTGTGTGTGTGTGTGTGTGTGTGTGTGTGTGCTCCTACTCTCGCCGAGAGGTCGTGGCCTCCCGAACTGAATTCACTTTCAACCTAAGAGCTTCATCCTCTTATCGTGCAGGTAGTGGCCGGCAACTAGACATGCTACCTTTCTCGCTTCCTTGCTTTATATGTATATGCGCAGCTGCCGCATCGGAAGAGAGGCAGAGAGGGAAAGTTCTGCAGGCATGTATATATGTATGGGGGGCAGGAGGATGAAAGGAAGGAAGTTGGATGGCCGGGCGCAAACACATTTGAAGACGCACGCTAGCTTGCAGGAGGTGGTGAAGGGGGGGGGGCAGGAGGATAGGGCCACTGGACCAACGTCGTCTGCAGTTTGCTCAGCATCGGCGATGCACAAGCGGGCCACTTTACTCCTGGACCCCTTCCCAGCTCCTCGCTTAGATCTCCTCTCTTGGTGGTGGTGGGTAGTGTACCGAGTGGCCTTATAATGCAAACCCATCTTTCCGACTTGCCGCTGTATACTCTCGTGCTGGTTTCACGATGAACTCGATCTACGGAAGCGTGAGAGCTCCGCTTTTACGCTAATTAATCGAAGAGTCTCTGAGTGACCGGTACTTGCTTGCTCGTTTACTTGAGGATGTGCCGCTGGGTATAAGATGAATCAAGTTTCTATTCTCGCAGACTTTGCCGCTTTGATGAATGAACGTCGATTATGGGAAGTATAAACTCATGGTATGTAAGACTGAATTTCCCTTTGGGAGAATTGATTATTTTTTTAATTTACTGAAAGATTAGCTGGGCTATATTTTTTCTCTTGCTGGTCTGGGTAAAATTATAAAGGTGAATAAGTATTTTACTTTAAAACGTATGCGAGATGCATTGAATGCAAAAACTACGTATAATTCTGTTATCAAAATGAAGGAAAAATTAAAAAAAAAAATAATAATAATAATGTACATAAATAAAATACTCAATAAAGCCCTTACATTGTCCTCGTGTTTTATAAGCTCATAGAATTTTGGATTAAAAATATCTGAATAAAAAAATTTTAAAAAGTAACGAAGACAAAAGAAAAGACAAAAAAGAAGATGTACTAAAGTCAGCTCTCAATATAATATGTAATATGAATAATGTAACAGAGTAGGGTGAAGGGATGGAGGGAGACACCTAAAATCGGTGGTAGTAGTAGTAGTAGTAGTAGTAGTAGTAGTAGTAGTAGAGCCAGCTCTCGTCCGATAGCGTATGATTAATGGATCACCGCGAATAGATTCTGCTTGTCCACCACACTCCTATAGCCCATACCCCCGTAACCTTCTCTTACTTTGACTTGCAATTTTCTCTCCCATCCTCTCTTTCACTGGCTCATCCTTTCGATTTTGCTGGGCAAGCAGCAGCAGCAGCAGCAGCAGTGGTCCGGGGCTTGTTGGTCTTCTGCCCGTGCACTTCTGATATTTGATCCACCAGCCACTTAATTATGGTAATAACCAGCTACGTAGCTTCGCTTTTATCCTGTTTGTGGTTTAGAGCTTGAATACTGACCGATTATATTATAATGAACTCGGCCGTGAAGATCCTTCGAAATTCCTGCTGTGAAAGCAATATTATTTTACTCGAAGACGTAGGAAACATGGCTTTAGTAAGAGCTTTCGTCATTAGGGTCGATAAAGATGACCGATGCAGAACAATCGAGTAGCTTTACCAACGCTTTTCTTTCTATATTAAATATTGTCTGTGATAAGATACAATTTACTATGAAAAAAATTTTAAAAAAATTTTAATCTCATACTATATTGAGATTGTTTTTGTTAATTCAATGATCTAAAAAATAAAGTAAGCAAGGAAAATTTTTCATTAAAAACTTGGGAGCATACTTGAAAGTAGTTTCCAGGGTATATATATATATATATACAGGCAGGAGGGACTTTGAAACGATTAGCCAAAAAAGATTCCTTGCTCGAACAACACTTAAAGAATGATGAGCGTGTCAAGTTAGTAAAAGTAACTCCATCCACCTGTGATACATGAGATGTATCAAGCTAAGCTGGAGGAAAAGCTTTACGGAAGCTTCACTGCGTTACTTTCATAGTTTTTACCCCTATACCATCTGCCGAAAAATTAAGTCTTTGAAATGGAAGAAAAAAAAATGAGAATGAAAGAAAAAAAATGACGTATAAGAGCAGCTGGCCCTTCTCTTCTTTCTTACTCGGCACACTTTCCTTGCTCTTCATCTAACTACGACCCTTGTGTCCCTTTCCCTCTGAACTTTTGCAAGAGAGCAGGAAAATGCAAACTTTGGAACCGTTGACTCGTTAGCTATTTATTCGTCAAAAGTTCGAGCTGGAAAAAAAAAGGAAAAGCGAGAGAGAGAGAGAGAGAGAGATAAAGATGAGAAACAGCGGGTGACAGACGAAAGAGTAAAAGATGAGGCAGACGGTAGGAAGAAAAGTAAAGGAGCTTAAAGGGGTGGAGGTAAACGGTAAAGAGGAAAGCGAGCGGCGCGAAACGCTCGGGAGCAAAGGCGATTGAATTCTCTCTTTCTAGCTTTGGGCCGCCGGCGTGAAAGCGTCGTGTTGACACGTGAATCGAAGCGGGTGGACTGCTGCTGCTGCTACTACCGCGTGGAAAGGTTGCTTTAAATCCCAGCGAAATCTTTGCTATTTGCGCTCCTTCTGCCACCTCCTCTCTTATTCCTCCCTTACTCTCTCTCTCTCTCTCTCTCTCTCTCTCTCTTTCTCTTTCTGAGGCCTTTCCTACCTTTCATCCTTCTCTGCTTGCCCACTTTCAGAGCTTTTTCTCTGCTATCTCAACTCTTTCGCTGCTTCTGCCAAATAGTTACCTTCTTTCTATCCACTCTCTTTTTCTCTTCGTCTTTCTTGAAGCTCTTTTTCTTTTCCCTCCACCTCATCCTCCTCGTTTTTCGTTTTTTTTCTTTTATTTCAACTTCTCTTATAATTCTTTAGTAATTAAACTACGAAGCTTTTCGACTGCTTTGCTGAGTCTTTCATTTCTATCTCTTTGAAAAAAAAATGCTGATTGATGGATTTCACATATATTAATGAGGAGGAAGATGTATTTTTTCATTTTGTTTTTTGCTTAAAGAAAAAAAATGGTCTTTCAATAAAATTGATGATAATAAATCTTATATTTTAAAAGATTAAACATCCACAAGGTGATCATGTACATAAAGTAATAACTGTAGAGAATTTGACACACAACAGAGAGAGAGAGAGAGAGAGAGAGAGAGAGAGAGAGAGAGAGAGAGAGAGAGAGAGAGAGAGAGAGAGAGAGAGAGAGAGAGAGAGAGAGAGAGGAGAGAGAGAGAGAGAGAGAGAGAGTCACTTTTCCTCGACTAAATGTTGACCCTGCTACCATAATAGTTCATCCAACTTAGCCACAAGCCCAAACCCATGTAATTTGAGGGTTTACCGCTTCGCTATTTCTATGCGCGCCCATCTATATATATATATATGCATATATAGCGCTTGCGGCATTTGCGTTAAAATTCGAATAGAATTCCAGAGGGCGTCAATACATTTGAACGTGCCGCAAGCACAAATGACATTCTGACATCTGTAAAAAAACTATGATAAAAAGACTGTGCGGTATTGTAACAAAAAAAACAAAAAAAAAAAAAAATCACATAAAATATAACACCAGGAAAAGAGAAAACGAGTAATATATAAATTCACTGCGCATATAGGCTAGAGTTTTTAAATAAATCGAATTCATCGAAATTCCAGTTCCACCGCATACGATATTTTTATGAGCTTTTGTGTGCGTGTGGATGTGAACGTACGTGGGTCCATAATTTCTACCGAAGGAAATAGACAAGTGAATATCCAATTTTATATATGTATATGTGATGAGAGAGAGAGAGAGAGAGAGCTCGTTTCGGAAACAAATGAGGAATTCGCACTTCAAGGAGAGGCAGGGGTTGGGAGGGGGGGGGGCATTTCACACTCTACACAGTAAATTTCGCTCTGGAGAATTTTGTAACATCGATCTGGTCTATAGCTGACCTATTGATTCTATGCAGATTACGCCTGGAATTTGATAACTTTTAACGCTGAACCACAAGAATTTGAAAATTTAAATTGTTCCTTGAAATGTGTAATATCTGCAAGTAATCGCTTATTGTCTTTTCTTTTTTATAATTTATTAAAGAAAAGAAAAAAGAATCAAAGAAAAGTTTTATTGACGTTTCATTACAGACTATACTAGAGAAGAGTAGATAAAGCACACTATGTAAACGTGGGAAGTGGAGCATTTATTATTGTAAAGTTGAAACAGTTAAATTTAACGAAAGTAAACTTGGTTAATAACTCATACAATAGTGGTTAGCTTTGCGCGTTAAACCCAGAAGCGCATAATTTAGGAGTAAATGGTTATTTTATTGAAGAACCGTAAAGATTAGGGGGAAACATTAGCTGACGCGATGCTGCTGCGCAAAGGAAGCCTACTACGTCTAAAATGCATCGCCACAAAATCCTTGGATATTCGATTCTAAGCTCTTTCTCTCTCGTGTAATCCGATTCAGTACAGATTTTAATCCGCTTCCTCTTTTATAACGTACCATGTAGGTATGTAGTACTTTTCGTTACAATTCCCTGTAACTTCCAACGCAGTTTAGGAAAAAGTCAATTTTAAATTTTGTTTATTTGAATTTTACTGGTTTTAAGTGAAATAAAAATAAAAGTTTTTTCAAATAATTTGATACACCTTTTTACGTTATAAATATTGTTGCAACTGATCAAAAAATGTTGAAATTGAAAAGAAGAAAATTAAAAGAACCAACAGAGAGACACATACACGCATAGAGGATATGTATGGTTAAGGCAAACGTACACAGACCGGCTGCTCGTCCATATTCAGTAGTAAGACTCCGCGTATCGTCAGACCCCGGGGCTGTGGAGCAAGCAGCCGGTTAGCTCTTGCGGCCGCCATCATCGGCATCGGGTGCGCGTGTCTGCAGCGTCGCGAAGAAATCGATAAGCGTTTGCCGTGCTGAGAGATAGAGATAGAGAGAGAGAGAGATAGAGAGAGAGAGAGAGAGAGAGAGAGAGAGAGAGAGAGAGAGAGGTATATGGTAGCTCGTAATCGCCGGCCACGCGGCCATCCTCGCTGATGAAGCCGGCGGGGAGGATGAGAGGGGGGGAGGAGGAAGGAGGACTGCAGGCACATAATTGATTGGCATTAGCGCACCTGATTGCACCTAACGCGAAGCCCAGGTTATACACGGTTCCGATGCTGGACAGCAGCACCAGCAGCAACAGCAGCAGCAGCGGCAAACTGCTCTATCGCAAGCAGAGGAGGGATGATGTCCCGCGGGCCGCTTAAACACAGCCCGAGAGCCCGTATTTGCCCGAGCTGCCGGCGTAATTAGCTGCCACCCGGATGCCGGACGAGGGCGAGAGCTGCAAGCGTCTTCTTGATATGCCAAGTTTGCTGGAGGAATGAAGGAGAAGGAGGAGGACAAGATTAACTTGCCTTGACTCTCGCAGCTTGCTGTCCGCTTGTCTCTTAGACGAGAGACGGTCTGGCTGCAACTAACAAGCAGAGAGGGAACCCCACCTCTTTGTTCGACTTCTACAAGAGTAAGAGGAAAGAGAGAGAGAGAGAGAGAGAGAGAGAGAGAGAGAGAGAGAGAGAGAGAGGCTTGTACTGTTGTACTGTGACCTATCGCTAGATTATGAATATCTCGCCTTTCCCACTGCCGCTTGTTTTCACTGCTCGACAAGCCTCTATTGGCACGATAAATTTTCTTTCCCTTCCTTGTCTGGCTTTTCCTCTGCTATACATATACCACCACCACCACCACCACCTTCTCCTCTACTGTAGCGTATTTCCACAACGTGCTCAGCAGAGTGGAAATCGAAAGAGGTAATGTATGCAGATCGAGCTTCGCATATATACGTATATCGACGTGCAAATGAAGGTCGTGTGAAACGAAATAAAAAAAGAAAAATAACGAAAAAGAAATAGAAAATTATTAAACTTAGTTGATGTGGATTTAAAGTAGGTAAAAAAATAAATGTAAATTACCAGTTAATCAATGAATTAATCGGATCACATAAAAGTGAGACAGAGAAAAGAAAGGTACGATAAGTGTATAATTGAAAAAAAAAAAAAAAAAAAAGAAAAGGGAGATCGTACCCGAACGCAGTGACGGCTGGCTAGCCCGCGGGTGGGGGGCGCGGGCGGCGAGGCAAGTCGAAGCGCTTTAAGTGTAAGGGCTGCCAATGCGGAGTGTAACGCGTTGAACCAGACGTTCGCCTCCGCAGCGTCCGCCGCTCTCAGCCAGCACTCGTGTACCCCGTCTGGCGAGTGCAGCTCCAGCACCCGGCCCTCTGTAACAGTAGGAATGACAAATATTTTACAATTTAACTCTCTCACATCACACTTTCCGCTATTACGATCGCGTGTCAGACCTACTTTTCAATATTATACATTATATATTATCCAGCTTATTATATCTATTATTCTTACTGTTATTATATCGCGCTCTTATTAATGTTATATGTCATTACTTTTATTGTTGTTGTTATTATTATTATTATTATTGATTATTATTATTATTATTATTATTATTATTATTATTATTATTATTATTATTATTATTATTATTTTTATTATTGATTATTATTATTATTATTATCGTTATTATAGTATATATCATAAGAGGAAAAAAATTTTGACGGAAACTTATGCGACGAAGCTATGGGGAGATATTGAAGTAGTGTTCAGTGAGCCTGTAACAATTTGACATTTATAAATTATTTACCTGTGCTATACCATTATTTTCATTTCAAATGCAGTGTCAATAAGTTTACGATCTATATAAATTGCACTAGAGTAAATCGAATAAAATTTCAATAAATATATACAATGATAAAACTGAAGCGTATTACCAAAAAAGAAAAGAAAAATAGAAAATGATCTAGATAAACTAGGGTCTATACTGTAATAATAATTCAAAGCAAGAATTTATCTCTGTAGGATATCATTTGATCAAGAGCAGGTAATCAGACTCCAGTTACAGTTTGTCCCTTGAAAAAAAAAGGGTAATATTCGCCTCAACGCGATGTATACCCTCTCCTTGTTGGCTAAGAATATATCCCGCAAAAGCACGACGAATGTGCGTTTTTCAGTCACACAGAGAGAAAAAGAGAGCGAGGATTTGCAAAAGGTCCCTTTCACGCGCGGAGTTGCGTTTTTGAAAAGATTTATCTTACGTATACGGCAAAAGGGACAAGGTACTACTACGTAAAAAGGTGCTCACACTCGGTGACGTATCTTTTTTTCAAAGCTTCCACTCTCTTGATAATCATATATCATGGGAGCGAGGAATGGATAGCCTTTAACGAGGCTTACCCATCTCGAGTTTATTTGCCCTAAAAATTCACATTTCCAGTTAGTAGCCAAGGTATTGGGAGAAAAAAAAAATAAGACATGGGGGCCCGGACTAGCACGAGCAAACAAAAATAATTCGATGGCAAATAATTCAATTGGGCAACAACAATCGGATTTTAGATTTTTCCCAGCGAGCTAACTGCGAGAGAAAAGTGAACGGAAGAAGAAGAAGAAAAAATGTACAATATAGATATAACCGTACTTCTCTCTTCTGTCTCTGACAGAAAAATCAATCGAGCTCTATTTGTCAATGGCACATACAATTATGGCGCTTGTAACAAATAGTTTTTATAATTGGGTTTACAGAATAATCCTTGATGAACTAAGCTCATTATTTCTAAGTTTTATTACATTACATTGCAATAATTTTGAATGACCTAATTGATGATCATATAGTAGGTATAAGATCTATTAAAATAATTCTGACAAAATACATCAATTATTAAAAAAAAAAAAAGAAAAAAAAGAAAAAGAAAAAAAGTGAATTTTCTTTTTACAATCTAAATGAATTAAAGATCGCTATAAATGAAATATCTAGGAAAAGGAGGAGGAGGAGGAGGAGGAGAAATGGGTGGGGTAGTCAAGCTACTGGCTATTATTCATTGAGCAGGGGAGCTTTAATGCCGTGCACGTTGTAAATTAAAAGGAATTTCCGAGCTTCAGTGTGCTATCATCTCGACCGGACTCAAATTTTTAACGCGCACACAGCTGCTTTCTCTCTCTCTCTCTCTCTCTATCTCTCTTTCTCTCTCATCATCCCAGCGTCTCTCTTTCTCTCTTAATGGCTTTCTCATTACGATCCAGGATGGCGCATTATAAAGGCACTATAACTTTCGCAAGTAGATGACAACTCAATTTGAAGTTAAGCTTGACGTGCCTCGCGTGCACTTGAAACTTCCAAATACTCTCACTCGCTCGCTCGCTCGCTCGCTCGCTCGCTCATTCACTCACTCACTCACTTACTCTCTCTTTCTCACTCTGCTTACAGTCATTATTTCTCCACGTGTGTATGGGGGTAGATATGTGTCTGTGTGGACATCCACGTACGCCGTACTATCGTTCTCGTAAGCCCCAACCCCCTTCTTTTTCAGTCCGACCAACATGCACGTATAGATGCGCGCGTGCACGCCGATCTTGCGCAAAATGCACGTGTCCCTTTGTAACAAAAGATGGGAAACGACGTTACGAGCCGCAACAAAAATAATATAAGTACAGAGAATATTATGTACCTGGAAAATGTAGTCTCTCGCATGTTCACGTCATAATTTCCCACCAGTCTAAACTAGTTTAATATTACGATAAAATTTTTAATAGTAGAAATATTATTATTATTATTATTATTATTATTATTATTATTATTATTATTATTATTATTATTATTATTATTATTATTATTATTACAATTAAATTTAATTGATAAAATCTAACGATAAATCTTGAGAGAAGAAATAATAAAAATACTGCTAAACTTTAAAAGAAAAAAAAGAAAATCAGCAAATCAATGAAAGGTTAAATTGAAAACGATAAAACGTTGGTGGCAAGTGCGAGAAGAACATCGTCAGAAGGATGCGCGTAACGTCAACATGGAAATTGATGGGCTTGCTGGATATGCTGTAGTAAAAGAAAGAATAAAAGAAAAAAAAAGAAGAAGTAAACCGCGAATTTCTTTTGATCGAGAGCTGCTACACAGCAGCATACGCAGCAGCAGCAGCAGCAGTAGGTGTACCTATGGTTGACTGGCGGGGCACACAGAGGCGGACTGCAGCATGACAGGTGGATATACAGGAAAAGGCAAGGGTATTCCGCCGGAGGCTGAAGCACCGGCAGACCGTAAAGCCAAATGCAAAGCCGAACGTAAAGCTTAGAGAAAGAGAGAGAGAGAGAGAGAGAGAGAGAGAGAGAGAGAGAGAGAGAGAGAGGAGAGAGAAAAAGCATCAAGGCGGATATCTCATCTGGTGCGCTCTCCGCAAGCTCCGGATGCAATGGGCCGTCGGGCGAAGAAGAGTAAGAGAGACGTATACTAGTAGCAGTAGTAGTAGTAGTAGTAGTAGTCGTAGTAGCAGGAGGAGGCAGCGTCGCGCCTCATTGCTCGGATTCGCTTTTACGCGCGTAATTACTCGGTCGAGGGGACGGGGAGGAGAAATGGGAGTAGGCGCGCATGTGTCGAGCGCGAGTTTTTCATTTCTCATTCCGTGGCGGCGACGTCGACGATGGTAGAGGTAACGCCGAGTGGCACGCGACGCCACAGCCGACGACGAGGATGCAGAGTAGTAGGAATTGGAGGAGGAGGAGGGGGGGGAGGAGGAGAAACACGCGAGAAGCACTTGTGTGGTATCCTGAATGCGCGACGCCGGGGCGCGGCTTTATCGGGGTTACATATATACGCGGGTAGATGCACGTGCGAGAACCTAGCGCCGGAGGTCCTTTTGAGAGAGAAAGAGAGAGAGAGAGAGAGAGAGAGAGAGAGAGAGAGAGAGAGAGAGAAAGCACGAGCTCGTTGTCCTTTTGTGCCCAAGCCCGTCTGCTCTTGTGCCATTGCGTCCTTGCCAGTTTTCGCTAATTAAAACTTTGCCGATGATTTAGAGTCGCTGAAACACCAGCGTTACCTTCTCTCTCTCTCTCTCTCTCTCTCTCTTTCTCTTTCTCGCTGCTACTATACCGTTACCAGCGTCGCTGCCGTTGTGGGAATTCGAGCTGGTTCCTGGCTCATTGTATTACTTTGGCCTGCAGTTTCAAAAATTAGAGAAATAGAATTTTTCTTTTGTAGCCCTAGCGCGTCTATGCTCTCTATTTTGAGGCTTCTTCTTGCTGCTGCTGCGGCTGCTGCTTCTACGCTACCTCGATTACCTATTATTTCGCCTTATTGTCCAATGTCGTACTACTGTTTCAAAGGATCGCTACGACGATTATGGCAGATGCAACCGGCTAGAAGCCTGATTAATGAACGTATCTTCAAATTTAATTAACCGCAGTTACAGTTTTCTTTTTCATCAAGAGGCAATAATTTTTTTTTGTAAGAGAAATAAAAAAGGAAGAAGAAGCAGTTGAAGATTAAGGTAATTATTATCTGAAATTGAATATTATTATTATCATCTTTTTTTGTACTTTACAACCCAATTTCAAGTGTAAAATTTTTACAAAAACTTTTGTTTTTAATTAAAAAAAAAATTAACAAAATTGCTATACTAATAGCGAAGACGTAGAAATAGAAATAACAGTATAGCTTAAATTTAGATTTGTTGGTCGGTCAATTAAAAACTGTTTGCGGGGCATCACATC
Organism: Leptomastidea abnormis; assembly: GCA_030522805.1. Taxonomy (NCBI): domain Eukaryota; kingdom Metazoa; phylum Arthropoda; class Insecta; order Hymenoptera; family Encyrtidae; genus Leptomastidea; species Leptomastidea abnormis. Next base: position 23,935 of record JAPYZE010004273.1, read on the forward strand.
GTTTCACTCGGTCAGCGCTTCATTTGACGTGATTATAAGCCGCAGTTAATGCAAGATAAGCAGCTAAATACATAGCTTTTCATAATGCATCGTCGGCGAGTTCTAATTGAAAATTTCGGAGCCAAGCGTGGAGCAAGTGATACCACCACTGAGCGCCCACGCGAGAGCCGCGTATGAGTGAATGGAGGGGGGGGGGGGGGCGGAAGAATGGTTTTGGGGGGCTGCTCAAATTTATTTTGATTTATACGCGTCCCTAAAACAGTTGGCGATGTCAGCCGCTGTCCAAAAGATCATAAATCACGCGTCTCCGAACGAGAGGACAGAGAGAGAGAGAGAGAGAGTATAGAGAGAAACAAGGGGTTGATACGGTAGGTAAAGGGTGGTGCTGGTGATAAGGGGTATGAGGCAAAAGGTGTGCGTGTGCAGGATTCGAGAGAGTGGGGGAAAGAGTCGGCTACTGCAAGAGAAGAGAGGAGAGGGAGAGTGAAAGAGAAAGAGAGAGAAGAGAGAGAGAGAGAGAGAGAGAGAGAGCGTACGCCAGAGTCACCTGCGCGAAAACTCAACGAAATGTCGAAAGGATTACAGCAGCCGCCGGTCCATTCATTACCGGATGACTTTTGCTTGCGCCCCAACGAATGCCGAGGCGAGCGAGCGCACGTTCATTAACGAGTCGCTATACGATAAATCTCGACGTGACAAACAAACGTACACACGCGTACACCTGTCGCACCTTTGATTCTAGTCTTCCCCACACCCTCCCACTCTTCTATGGCAAAGCTACAGACATTTGATCTTTCGGATTGGAGAAACGTTGCGATTTCCAACCCTCCCTTCCTTCCACCCTTAGATCCTTTTGAGTTTCATATCGAACTCTGTCTACATATACATTATCTCTCTCTCTCTCTCTCTCTCTCTCTCTCTCTTTCTATCTCACTTTCCTTTTATCAAAAGGTACGAGCAAAAGGAACTTAACTGCGTAGAGCATACGGAATCATGAAAGTTCATTCAAATTGAAATACTTCAGCCTGGCCTGGAGTACTTAACGGGAAAGCTTTGGAAAATTTATGATTAAGCTTATTTCACATTGTTTTACGACGTTTCACTCTACCGATTACATAGATGTATACCTATATTTCATATGCTTCTGGACGATATTTTAGTTAAATTCACGATAAGTAAGTACCAAGATATCTTTGAGTATAGTATATTATTCGCTAGGGTAAAAGCAACTTTAAGGCCGAAGCATTCGAGCTAATGAATGAAATAGAACTTTATTTTTGAATTTCGGTAAAAGACATTTATTGAAATCGAACGTCCAACAAATCACTGTGAAATCATAATTTTACCTTAAAATGAAATTTAATTTCTGTGCGAATTTATGTGGAGAGTGGGAATTCAATCAAAACTATATAAATAATGCTTGTTGAAGTGGGTTACGTAATTATAATCCAATCATCACATATAAAAATAAGATGAAGTTTAAAAAGCATACTCTTCCCGGGCTTGCAAGCTCACACGGAAAAATAGCTTGTTTTCACGAACTCAAGAAAATCAAGCACACAGGAAAGAAACTAGTGAAGAAGAGCGCTCGTTTCTTTTGTCTCTTACCATCGTTTACAAGCTTCTATTCCCTCTCGCTTTCTCTTGTTGCAATCGTTTCCCAATTTCTCAGCTTCCAGAAAGACGTGCCTAAAATTCTTCCGCTCGAAGCGTAACGATCTCAAAGGAGAGGAAAAAAATCTTCGAGAGGAAGAGAAAGAGAGTAAAGAAACAGTAGATACGACGACGCATCAATTTGTGCTTCTACTATTCGCGCGCAAAATGGTAAAATCGATGCGTCGTCGTCGTCGTCGTCGTCGTTGTAGTCGTAGAGTCACGGAAGTGCAAAAAAAAAAAAGAAATCTCGTCTCGACTATCCGGACACCTACCTAGCTACGCGCGAACGCGTGATCGTTAATGGACCGTGAAGAAAGAGAGAAAGAGAGAGAAAGAGAGAGAGAGAGAGTAAAAGAGGGAGGCGAGATAGGAGAGGAAGGGCGGAGTAGGATGAGACAGCTGATAGAGGAAGAGAAACAAAAAAGGTACAGGAGAAACAGAGGAGAGGAGAGAAAGACAAAACAAGAGCTTGAGCTTGAAGCTCGTCGTGCGTTACTTTGACGCCCGTCATTGTCGCGCCAGCAACGATACGCTAAAAGTCGCGTGTCGCGTCTAATGGCCCATTAAACTTTAAAGTCTCAACAGTTGTGTATGTGTATGTGTGTGAATACGTATACATGCCTATATATGCCGACCGAGTTAATGCGGCTTCGGCATTAAAGATGCGCCCCCACCAAGCTCCTTCTTCCTATATACATATATGTATACGTACATAACACGCGAATCTACTCATTGAAGGAGAAAAATAACAACCAGCCGCAAGTCCGTTTGTCAGAAGATTCCGATCTCAGTGTAGTATCTCGCGTACAATATCCCTTCTGCGAGTGCATTTTGAGATTCTCCCATCCAGACCCATGAAGAGCGAGTGAATAAATAAAAAGCTCAGCCAATTCAACGGTACATATATATATATATGTTTCATAAAAAAAAGCTTCGGGCTTTTTTACGTTTTTTAGTCATTTTAATATCTCGCTTGAAGAGGCAAGCTGCTCTAGAATTCGCTTCAAGTTGGTCGAGACAGGAAGCAGCTCTCTCTTTCTCTCTCCTTCCAAATAATTATCCGGGAGAGCATCGGAATGGAGAAAGTTCACAGATTGTCCCCCGATAAGTTTGTTTATTAAGTAAAGTTATTCCTTTACAAAGTCGCCTCAAATGAATGGATTAAAGAGGGAAAAAAGAAAAGTTTTTACGATCGGCATAGGAATGGGTGTAGGAGACGGACTGGCTGGTTGGCTGCTGGCTGACTGGAAGAGGCGAGAAGGAAAAGAAACGAAGCAGCACAGAAGACAAAGGAAAGGACGTGGAGGTGGGAAGGCAAAGGAGGGGAGAGGAGGCGGATACTGTGGCAAATGAAAGCTTTTGATGTTTCACGATCGACTAAGTGTTTACTGTCACGTCTGGGAAAGTTTGTTCACCAGCATTTTCGAGAGAGATAGAAAGAGAGAGAGAGAGAGAGAAAGAGAGAGAGAGAGAGAGAGAAAGAGAGAGAGAGAGAGAGAAATCGACTTGGGTGCGGCCAAAGGATTTCATTCAAATGACGGAGTCTTAAGCAAAGGCTGAGGATGGCTTAAGTTTAGTGCGCACAGTAAAAGATAGCCTACCTTTCTCGCTTCTCATCTACTTTTGCTTCCTACCCTTTGCTCCTTATGCTAATCCAGCCATGGGAATTTCGACATCATTTTCGGTATAGCCAGTACAGCTGTATATAGTGAAACAAAGAAACACAGTGCTGACGACGCGATCTTGTGGATCTCATCGTTGGCATAAACGTTTGGCCACGTAATAACAAAATTTTTTATAGAAAAAAAAAGAAAATGAGGAGAAACCATGAGAATTTAGTGTGTTGAAATACCTGAAAAATTATTTTTTCTTTTTATACCTCAAGTTTTCGCGTTAAGAATATAGAATACGAAGATGGCAGGACTATTTGGTAAAAGCAAGAAAGTTCGTCGTGCAAGTTAAAGAAGCTATTATTGCATGCATAACGCGTGCGTACAGTTATTCTTTTTTTCAGAATTATAGAAGACCAAGAGAGAGAGAGAGAGAGAGAGAGAGAGAGAGAGAGAGAGAGAGAGAGAGAGAGAGGGAGAAAAAAAGTAAGCAAGTAGAAAAATGAAGAATACCCCGAGAGTGCAATTCAAACTAGCCGGCTTTTGAGTAACTTTCTCTCGCTAATGGCAATTCTTTTCGAGAAAAGCTTTCCGAGATTTCCATTGCTGTCGAAGGAAAATCCGTTAGACTTACGCTTACCCCCCCCCCCCCTCGCCCCTCTAGCTACTATTGTTGAACGAATTTCGTAGCTTTTCTGCAATGCCATACGCCGCATTTCTGAAGCGCTTCTAAAACGTAACCAGAGTATAGAGTAGTAGAATCAGCAGCAGCAGTAGCTTTGGGCTTGGGCTTGGAACTATTTCTGACTTTCGCGGATAATAGTATTTTACACTAGCGCGTGTCAGGGAAATTCTATGGTACTGGTGCTGTGCGCGCTTATGCGCTTATACCATCAACGGTTTCAGAAAAGACGCTACTCCCAACGTCTTGAGCCCCACTCTCACTCTCTCTTTCTCTCTCTCTCTCTCTCTCTCTCTCTCGGTCTAACTTACCAGCAGCTAGAGGCAGCCGTTTTAACAAAGATGCCGAGTGAGAATAAAGGTATAAGAAATTTTCTTTAAATTGGATTACTTCGAGTTAAGGAAACTTCTTCTTCTTCTTCTTCCTTCCTCTTCCTCTTCTTCTTTTTCTTGTCCTCCACCTATTTTGGAAGTTTTAATTGCGAGCAAAATTAGAGGAAAAACTTACGAGAGAGACCCTTTAAAATTTGTAACCACAAAAAAAAAAAAAAATATTTATACACAGGAAATAAATAAAGTGCTGGTTTTAAACAATAATCTTCAAGAGCTTTTATCGTCTGCGAATATAGAAGAAGCTGTCTATTTTCGAAAATGTCATATCGCTATGTCAAGTGATACGAGTTAGATGCGGGCAAACCACTTGACTGGGATATGAATTAACGTGTCCGAAATACATAGCACACACACACACACACGTACAGAGATAAAGCTCTCCCGTCGTCCGTAGGAATGCAATCGAGAGTAGTGAAGAGCGAAAGCAGATTCCAAGCGTAGAAAGAGAAAGAGACGAGACTAAATGAGCATACACATATAATACGTGCATTGAGAGAGAAAGAGAGAGAGAGAGAGAGAGAGAGAGAGAGAGAGAGAGAGAGAGAGACAGAGAGAGTACATGGCACTGGCAGTAGCTGCGTACTGTTGGGAGATGGTAAAAGCCAACTTGGCAGCTGCTTTCTCCCGACAGCTTTAGGGCCACGGCAATTACGATTACCCTGTCTCCCGAGGAATTACGAGAGTGAGGTAGAGAGGCAGAGCGCATAGCCCGGGCTCGCGCGTGATGCCTCCAGCCACCGCGGTGTTATATCGGCCATCTACAGCGGCGGCGGCGGCGACGGCGGTGCTCGCTTGCTTTCGCAGGTGCAAATCTATCTCCTTCTCTCGTCCGGTCAAAAGCCGACGGTTGGATGCGTCGTCCCGGGCTCCCATTTATTAAAATTTGATTACAGCACTCACTGCTGTCACCTCCTCCTCCTCTTACTCCTGCGATATTGCAAATCAGTATTACTCTCAGCTCTCTACGACTAGACACATCCTACTTCTCCCTGGATTTCAATGTCATTTACAACTACCTGTCGGTCCACCCTCGTTTTCACAGAATATCATTTTGACTGAAAACCAACTCTGGTAAAATTTTTCTTTGAAAATAATTCATTAACTATTTTGAATTTCGCTATTATTTTCAATAACTTTGTAGTAGGCACCTATATCGAGCGCAGTGTGCTATAATTAGAATAGCTGAACCATTCATAACTCGCTGCTGCTACGTAGTAACGGATGCACAAGTCGACGCGATTCTTAAAGTTGAAAGCAACAAAAAGTTCTTTAGACTTTTAGCCCTCATTTCACTGGATTTCTCATTCAAATGAAAGAAAAAAAAAGAAAAGAAAATGCTTTAATAACGACTGTGAAACGTTTGTTCCAATATCGTTTCAAAAAAAGATGTATCGAGTTTTGTTGTTGTTGTAGCATGAGCTGGATCTTTACTAAAATACGACGACAGTGAGAAAAAAAGGATAAAGACAAAAAAAAAAAAAAAAAAAAACAAGAATTCATTAAGCTGCTTTGGCTCGTAACCTTTTCTGATTGCTAAAGTAACAAATAAGAAATAAGCTGATATTATTAGGAAATTAATGGCGCAATACTACCACAAACTCACATTGCTTTTTTTTCTCCCAGTTAATTTTCTCATTTTTATCTTGAGTAATTATAATTTCATTTCTGTAAATTAAGTGATTTCATCACACGAAAAACAAAGAAGTAGAAATTACAGGCTTGATATATTTTCATTTAATTATCTTGTTTGTTTTTATATTTTCTTTTCCTACTTCTTCCTTAAGATTATCACTTCTTTTATAATAGTATAAAAAAGACGGGATAAAAAGTAGTAAATAACACAGTTTGTTTGAAGAAATAAGAAATGCGTACGAAATAATTCATTCGCCGAACATTTTATCAAAATAACTTTTCAGCGATGAATTAGCATAAAGAGTCCGAAGGTTGTAATTGAAAAAAAAAAATGAGGAAGAAAAGCGTTGTGGTTAGAAAAAAAAAGAAAGAAAGAAAGAAAGAAAGAAAAAGGGGGAGCTTGTGCAGTTTTATCGCGTGACCCTTAAAACATTGCACTAGTAACAGCACAGTCGTTCTCTTTTGAATATAACCTTATATAGCGCTATAGAAGGAAGGAAAAGAAAGTCACACACACACACACACACACACACACACACACACATACACACAAAAGTGTAGAGAGAAAAAGAGAGAATAGAAAAGGTATATAGGCCTATATATCCCTAGGAATTAAGTCCGCTTACTTTGTCCTACAAACATACTTCAGCTATTCTTCCCCTGAGGGTGAGGATGAGAGGAGGAGGAGGAGGAGGAGGTAAAGCATAGAGGTTGTATCCGTTCTCTCTCTCTCTCTTCACTTCTTCACTTCTTCACTCTAGATTTGTCAGTTAGCGTGCATCTTTCATCTCTTTTTAGAGCCGAGTTTCCGGCCCGTGTGCCTGCATTCTCACGTGCTTTCCGCTTCCTTTTCATTTGAACATTTGCATTTTTGACTGCTCTACTTTTTACTCCCCCCTCTCCATCTTCCTCCCTCGGCTCCCTTTCCACGCGCGCTTTCTCTTTCTCTCGCCATTCCCATTCATCCGCCACCCCTCGACTGTTCTCTCTCTTTCTCTCTCTCTCTCTCTCTCTCTCTCTCTCTCTCTCTCCTGCCTCCATCCAACTCCCCTGCTGCGCTTCTGCTGTAATTATTTTTGTCCGCGATTGTGATGCAAATTTCGCTGTTTTCCCCATTTACATCTCTATCTCGCTCCTCCCACCCCCCTCTTTTTTCATTCTCCCTCTTACCCCCTCTCACGCCCCTCTTCTTCATTTTCTTTTCTCTTTTTTATTTACAACTGTTCTAACGTTTCAAGACATTTCTCTAGCACTTTGCCTTTCTCTGCACCCTCTTATTTTTCTATATGTCTATCCTTAAAACAAAAGTACAAACAGGGAGAATAATTCTTTTATTTTTTTAAGTGAAATAAAATTTTATGTTTAATAAAATGTAATTATTTTACGTAGAAATACAAAATTTCATAATTAATTAATTAATCTTTAATGAAAAAAAAAGGAAGGAAAAAAATTAAAGTTATCTTTTTATACGAGTAAGTTAATTATAAAATATGAAAAAAAAAGTCTTGGAGTTGATTCAATTTTAAGTGGCAAGCAGGAAGCAAAGATTGGAATTCGGAACAAGACGAGGCGAAGCCATGAGCCACAAAACGTGAGACAGCGCAATCAAGCAGAGGCGAGAGGCTATAGGTAAGTTTGCTTGTAGAACCGAGAGCATGAAAGTAGGGAGAGAGAAAGAGAGAGGGAGTGGTGGGCATTGATAAACAAGAAGGTGCAGTAGTGGCAAGCAGTGGTTGTAGCAGCAGCAGCAGCAGCAGTGTGTCTCTTATCGGAAGGCAGTCATAAATCCCAAAATTTGCACTCCGACAAGCGGCACGTGTATCCAGCTATATACGCCAAAAGCTAACTGGTGACTCAAAGGGCAAAGTTGAGAGAGAGAGAGAGCGAGAGAGAGAAAGAGAGAGAGAGAGAGAGAGAAGAGCTAAGGTAGTGTCACCGGATACGAGAAGAGCAAAGGCAGCAGTGTCGATGGTGGTGGTAGCTTTGCTAAAGGAATAGGGCTCTTGGGCATATATTCGAGGGTGAGACTGGCTCGAGGGAGAGAGAGAGAGAGAGAGAGAGAGAGAGAGAGGCAGGTGGGGGCGTTTATGCGCCGGCCACTAATGACGCGCCGTGTCGTTGGATACCAGGCTTGTTTACAGGGCAAACAAGTATGCGCCGTATCGAGAAGCAACTCCTCCTCACGCGAGAGAGGTCGTCGTCGTCGTCGTCGTCGTCGTTGAGGTTGCTGCTACTGCTGCTGCTACCAACACCTCCTCCCAAGATTATTATAATTATTATTATTATTATTATTATTATTATTATTATTATTATTATTATTATTATAATTATTATTATTCCAGGCTGTTGGTACGTGCTTGGGCGCGCGCGAGCGTAGACCGAGGTTGATCTATATTGCCGATGTACACGGGGGCACCCGGGCCATTGAGTAAACGGGACGAGCAACAAGAGAGACAGGCGGAGTAAAGGGGCGATAGAGGGAGAGAGAGAGAGAGAGAGAGAGAGAGAGAAAGGTGCACTTTGGTGGCAAGTCTTGATAAGCCTTTCCAGCGTCTCGATAACGCCAAAGATCGATAGCAATAATACAAAAGTCAACGTGCTCGGCTCGCGCGCTGGAATAAGTGAGGGTTGTGCAAGATGCAAGGTAAGGAAAGAGAAACTAAGAGAGGGAGAGAAAGAGGAATGCTTATGCATTGCTGGTTCGTGTTTGTGTGCTGCTTATGTATAGGCTGAGCTTTCGCTACGTCTAAGCTGCTGTTGCTACTGCTACGTAGCTCGGTCTTGCATAAGCAGAAGGCCTCGCTGTATGTTAGCTAGTTAACTATAGCTAGCTAGCGGGAGAGAGAGAAAGGCAGGAGGCGTAATGCGATTTACCAGCGCTATCTTGTTCAAGGCCCCGAGTCTTGATGTAGCTTTGGGACGACGACGACGCCAGGATGTGCACTGAAGCAACATGTACCTACATATCAGCAACCCCATGTTGGACAAACATCACAACTCCCCTCCATACGAGAGACGACCTATATATATTTATATTTATATATATATATATATATATATTTCAATCATCACGTATTTTTTAATCTACCTATTCCTTTTTCTTCTTTTTTTTTATCAATCGTTCGGAAGTGTATAAACATGAAGGATCAAAGAGGATTCGTATTTGCCGAGTGTACACACGAATTTACTGGGACAATTATACAGATATACTATATGAGGGAGCTGCCTCTGTAAAACTGCGTGTACGCACGTTTACGTGCGTGTTTGATTGTTTATCCAAATAAAGTTCCGTTAAAATGTGGAAGTAGTGTGTAACAAAAAAAAAAAAGAAAAAAAACACGTAGTTTATTGGTAAAGTGTTGTTTCAGGATGATGTTTATTTATTTATTTATTTATTTATTTGTTTATCTATTTGTTTGTTTTTTTCTTTTTTTTTCGACATATCGATATACTAGAATGGATGTCATACTAAAGTGTGACATACAGAATAGGTACAAGTAAAGCAATAGTATTGCAGGGCTTACCAGCAAACTAGACTTGCCCTCGGTGAAAGCTCGGTTTCTATGCTCCGGAGAAAAAGGAAAAGAGAGCAATTAGCGGTGCGCCTGCCATCGAGTCAATGGTTTTTGTTAATTTTCCGGCACACAACGGAAAATAGAAGCTCGGCGATCGAGTGGGAGCGAGAGAGAGAGAGAGAGAGAGAGAGCTCTCTTTCTCTCTCTCTCTCTCTCTCGCGGCCTATATGCCGTCACGCAATGGTCCACAAAGCTTTGTGCCTCCAAAACACAATTAAACTCTCATGAATGCATAATATCAGCGAGAGCGAGAGAGCGAGAGAGAGAGAGAGACGTTCGCTCCTATATTAAACAGAGGTTTACGTAATTACGTACGCGGAGAAACCATATATTGTTCCCTATTATCGAGAGGAGAAGCGGCGGTGGTGCGCCAACTCCACGGGAGCACGTGCCAGCTACCAGGTACATCTCCTCCTCATGCACTTATACGTACACATAATTACCCAAACTCGTGTTTCGCATTCTTGAAATATCTTGGTCTGTTTGCCTCCTATTCATCTCTTATTCTCTCTCTCTCTCTCTCTCTCTCTCTCTCTCTCTCTCTCTCTCTCTCTTACCTCTCTAGTCTCTATCCAATCCTCCTCCTCCGTTTAGCGCTGCTATACTTGAAGCTCTCGCTTCTCGAGAAATCACTTGGCATTAGAGGGGGGAGGAGGAGGAGGGGGAGAGCAATCGTGAGAGACGTTGGTAGGTGGAGATGTTAGAAAGTCCGAATAGGGTCAGGCCCTACAGCCTGCAAGCTCTTGCACGCAGCCAACTCGAGAGTTCTTGGGCTTCCCCTTAGTCCCCCTGCTCCCCCCCCCCACCCCTTCCTGCTCTTGAGAATTTGCTTAACATTCGGGGGAATCGCTCCCAATATACCTGTGCCAGCGAAGCCAACGCGAATAAACTCCACTCGAGTTTAAAGTATTCTTCGATTTTCAACGTCGATTTACGGCTGTCGGTAAATCGCTCGGGCCAAGCCCTTTCATCCCCTGCACGCTGGAGTATCCGACTCCGGCAATTCCATTTTCGGGTGAGCTTGCACAGCCGCCAAACCCCCCCCCCCCTTCCTCTTCTGCTGCCTACTATGCGAACTTTATTTTCGCCTATTTTTATATCCGCTAACGCAACTTTACCACATGATCGGTATGAGAAAAAAAAGAATCACATTTTATTCTTGACTGGTTTCAATTTTGAAAATGGAGAGGACCCAAACACTTGGGATATAGTAAAGACGATCCGACTTTATAGATAATGCCAATATTTTTATGCTATGTGCACATCTTGAAAAATTTCAAATCTAGAGGTTCACAGCAAATTGAAAAATTTAATTTTTTATATTTTAAATCAATTTTTATGAAATTGTAAAATAGTTATTTTCGTAACAAGGGCGCAAAAGGCATCATTCCCGCACGAGTTGTGATCACCACGCACGAGTCATCGGTGAAGCCGCACGAGTGT